>CM076572.1:1443646056-1443922097 GCA_034641835.2 Pinus albicaulis | reverse complement strand
TGACAACATGGAAAAAATATGGCTAAATCTCATTCTCCCTCGTCTTGTTCTTGTCTGGCCTGCAAAACATCTAATTGTGTATTTAATGTTCCCAAAATATCAACCTTGAAATCTTCTAAAAGATTACCAATTTCTGCTCGAGTTACACCTCCACCGGAGACTTTGCTAGTTCGAGTGGGAGAGTCTTGAATTCCATATCTGGTTCGCGTACTTCCTCGTGATCACCTAATAAATGGTTTAACAATATTTTCATATTCTTCTTGAGAAATATCACCTTGCCCCATCAGATTGAGTGTTTCTATCCATTTCCTTCATGCCTTTAATTAAAGAAGTTTCCGGTACCTACTTTGACAAGGTGGCATAAGGTGATATCTATAGGTTGTACTTAAATCTTTCAATGTATTCCTCTCAGGTTTTACTCTCCTTTGCAGTCATCTCAAAAATTTCATCTTTTAAGTCCCTAGATTGACAGTAATCCTGATATTTGGCAAGGAAATAATTTTTCATCACATCCCAAGAGTCTATAGTACCTCCTCCTAATCCCATGAACCATCGTAAATTTTCCCCCTTTAAGGTAGAAGGAAAAAATTCAGTTTCTGGGGATTAGTGGTGTAGTCATACCCTCTACACAGAACATTGAATTCAAATAAGAATGCACCAGGATATGTTGAGGTCATCCCATGAAAATTCGGAAAGCTTTAGAGTGGTATGGCTTTCATCAGAGCATTGGCCAATAGGTCGACTATATTATATTCTAAGGTCGAGGTTTGGTTTTGGGGTACTGCGTTTTCCATTTGGTCAAAATATTTCCAATAATTTTCAGGGATCTCGTGGTCAAGAAGTATTATTTGAGCAATGGGATTTAATTGGTATTCAAATCTTGAGGGGGTTTCAATGCACTGCTTAGATCAGGAAATTCATATGCTTTTCCCTCAGTAGGAATTGCAATGGGTTCAGAACCGGAAACTTGTGGATCTATCTCAATAGATCGCAAATCTATTCCATTTATTTCTCCCTCCCCTTCATTCAAGTTACGAGAATTCGCCTCATTGTTATTATAAGGACTCGAATGTTTAATGATTGTATCCTGAAATCTTTGTTCAAATCCTTTGGTTTGTTGTGAATCTCAATGTGAGCTACAGTTGATGACTTTTTTGCTTGAGGGGAATGGTAGAGCCCTTCCTAGATACTGTTTGGGGACCTACTAATGCTTGAGACTTAGCTTTTTGAATGATTTCTTCTATAAAGGTTGATCTCCCAAGGTTCGTCGGACCCTAGGTTTTTGTGGTTCTTTATAAAGGTTTTTTTTCTATTACTACCTGATTTTTATTCTTTTCCTAGTCATACACACCTACATAATTTTAGCGTATCAAACAAAAGTGAGCACTAGCACAAGCTCTTTACTTGATGTTTGTATGGGTTCTTACCTTTCGTCTTTAATACTTGACCCTTTAGAGACACAATCTATCACTCTTTTGACAACCTCCCTGACAACAACGCCAAAATATTGGGTGCTCAAGATGTTCCTAAGGAATCAAATCAATCCTATACCCAATAATCTGTCAACCTGGAGTTCGTCTATTTGTTTCAAGGCTATCATAACAGTCTATGCAGGGATAGTGCTTTAAATTACAAAAGTGTATGTAAGACTAATACGAAGGAAAAAATATGAAGAAACACTCTTAGAAAGATTAAATTCAATATGCAAACATACATAAATCATTTAGCATAAATCATGGAACTACTTTACTTTATTCATAAACAAGCATTAAATCCTACCAAATCAATCATTCCTATTGTGATGTGAAACGTTAAGAGATCTAACAGAAAGGAATCTGCTTCTAGTTACTAATTAATACAATCTTGTAACTTCTTACAATATCATATGAGACTAAAAATTCACTCTGTTATAAATTAAATAGGGAAATGCACATTGTAATTGAAAACTTACCCAATTTAATTAAAAAATCTACCCATTCATATTACTGAAAGATAAATCTAAAGATTCACACACTAAGCTATAAATCCAAGAATTCATGCAGCATTGATTATAAATCTATGAATTCACTTGGCAGAATTAAGAATTTACATGAAAAAATGATTATGCATGGGGAAAGAAAATAAATAATAGTAATATAGAAAAGACAACAATATTTCCAAGGAGTGGGCCCACGGTCTCCGGAAGTAACTTCTTTAAGAAAGATTCAACACAGTGGATTAAACTCGAACCATTAAGCTTTCATTAACATCAAAGACAAGTTACAAAAAAGGTTTGTAAACTTAAAACAATTCTTTTGTTCACTTTTACAATCACTAAAATTAATCTTAGATCATCGCCACCCTCATTCTTACTGAATGTTTTCATTTATATTACAATGCCTCTCTAACATTAGAATGAGAAAGCTATCCTGAGAATCGGAAGATTCTCGAGATTGCTAATTAAATTACAGGATATTTAAAAATAAAAAAGCATATATTCCTTCAACCGTTCCATGCAGATAGATAGGAATCCTTAGTCAGCATGCCAGGATCAGTCCAACGGTCGTCAAGGAGTAGTCTTCTTCTTCAGAGCTTAAGGGAACAACATTTTTCCAATAGATCTCTTATGTTCACAAATTTACTCAAATCACTAATTTATAATAACTAAAATACTCAAATTAACCTACTAACAAAATGAAATACTAAATCATTATTAATTACATTTTCTAAAGCTTATACTTCTCAAATTATCATAAACTATACTAAAAAGACTTGCAAAATAGGAAATTAACTAGGGAAACAAAGGGAAGAAACATACCAATTCCATGGCCCAACAAAACCCTTAGTATATTTTGAAATAATAATGTAGAACTATCACTATATGCAATTCTTCTTATGCCTACAACTTCCCCCCCTTTGACATCAATGGAAAAGAGATGATCCCCTTGAAGCTTTGCTTCTCCTTACTTGTAACTATTATTATGTATGCAATTTTTCTTAGTGTCTACAACTCTTCCTCTATTTTAAATTTCTCTTAGTGACTACAACCCTTCCTATATCAACAACTTTACTTAGTGCCTGCAACTCTTCCTCTATTTTCAACTTCTCTTGGTGATTTCAACTCTTCCTCCATTTGCAAATTTTCTTAGTGGTTGCAACTCTTCCTCTATCTACAACTTCTCCCCTTATATTTTATCTCTCTTTATGTTTTGATTTTTCCCCTTTGAAATCAATTGAAAAGGTTTATTTTTACTTATGTCCTTAATCCCCCCCCAAAGATCTTAACAACAAAATAATTACCTCCTCTAATTGCTTACTTCTCATTTGTCTCCAACTAGTCTCCCCCTATCAAGAATTTTTTTTTATCTTTCCCTACATGTAAAATTTCTTCTTATGTAGCTCTTCTCTTGAGAATAATCCCTCTATGCTTTAAATTCCTTTTACTTCTTCTTTTTGGGACTACTCCCCCTGGGGTTATGCTTCCTTTTTTTTAAATCTTAGAGTATTCACTTGGAATGATCATCATAGCAGTAAGAAACAAATAGCCTCACACTTGGATATATTTTTAGTCTCAAAATATATCTTAGAAGAGAATTTCTTCTTGGAAGCATCTATTCATCCATGTATAGATTAAGATCGCCTTGCTAATCTATTTAGAAATAGATATTAAAGTTTCCCCTAAAAATATGCATTTCAAACTTGAGTTTCTAGCTCAAGGATCCATCCTTCGTTGAGAAGGAAAAGGCATGGTGGTAAGAGATTCAAGTCCAAGTTCACTTTAATATGTCCATGTTTCAACAAAGGCTTAGTATTTTTAAGTTAAAAAAAAAGAAACAAAGAGAATTTTGGAAACATTTTCTAAGAAAAACAAGAGTTGTAGGTACCTATGTAGGAGGTTTGAAATTTTTTTTTTATAAAGGTAAGACCTGAGGATATAGAGTGAAAAGAAGGAGAAAATCTCATAAAAATAAGTGACAAAAGGCAACAAAAGGAAATATTATGGAGGAAGAAACCAAGAAACTACTAGCTTTGAAAACGGGAGAGAAACTCAATTTTTTCATAAATCGATGATCAAACACCAACATCATAATAGGATATTTTCACTCCCGCATGAAGCAGAGTGAAAACACACAAATCACAAAGACATGGAGCAATATTTGGTTAGATATTATGGATCACTTTTAGCTAAACCAAATCAAATTCGATGGAGATCAATTTAGAAGATCACGAAAAACATCCTAGTGTTGGTTCAACTAGATCATAATGTTGTCTTAATACAAGAGGTATCCTATGTTGAAGTTAAAGAGGAAATAATGTCCATGCAAAAAAATGTTGAAAATGCAGCAAGAAAATCTTAGTTTAACCTTCCTTGGTCAAACTAGAGAAAATTTGAATTTCCACATTAGCAAAATCTTGGAGGTAGTTAATTGAGGTGACATGGAATTTGTCACTCAGTTAACTCATTTAATTCGAGTTGAGGAAGCTTGAGTTAAATTCAGTATGATTTATTTATAATTTGTAGCAATCTATTTTAGTTAATTTGATTTATTGTTAGTTAAACTAGTTCTAAGTGTTGGAGAAACTAGTGGAAGGTCAAGTTATGCAATGTAACTTCAATCACACTAAGTGGTCATCTAGTTAATTAATCAATCAACCCAAAATAACTTTTGCATATAGAGAATTCGAGTTGCCCAGTGAGATGGATATTACAAGGCAGTGTACTATCAGTTGTAGACTAGTCCCATGTGTACAAGTGGTGCATGTAGTCAGAGAATGGGCCTATAGGAAGTGCGCAATCTAATTGTGGAATAACCCTAAAAAATAGGGGCTAATTCCTCAAGGACCAACATAAGGAAATAAGATCTTGGAGGCTTGAAAAATTGGCTAAGTATTGGCTAGGTTCAGTCAGTCAAACAGAGAGATAGACTATACACTTGCATGTTGTGCTTGGGCTTGAGAAATCATTGTATTTCATCTCTATTCTTTGATTATTGCAACACAAATAGTAAGGGGTTTTGAGCAGTTGCTTTCCCCTAGATAAATGTTTGTGCATGTGTGATGTTTCTTCCTGCATTTTAATGTTATGTGTTCTTGATTGTGAATTAACTTCCACAAATCAGTAGTGTAGCTTCGAGTCTTGTGATTTAGTAAATTTCATGAGCAATTTTGAATCTACACATTAATTTCTACATTGTATCAGAGCAAGATTCACAGTGGAGAAGAGATTTCGAATTTTTCTTTGCGGGAGGATTGGATTTGCAAGTTTAATTCTTTATAGCTATAAGGATGGATTCCAATTGACTAAAACTCTATTATTCCCTTGAGGGAAGCTCGAATTATGTTTCTTGGAAGGACCACATGGAGGCAATTCTAGAAGAAAATGGGTTGAGGGATTTCATTTATATTGATATAATGAAACCAACAATAGCCAATATTCAGAATCTAAAAAAATGTAAGAAGTGTGTATCCAAGGTGAGGATAATATTATTGGATGGAATACGATACCATATTGTCCCAAATATCCACGGGAAAGAGACTTTGTATGCAATGTGGAAAGAATTGACAGATCTATTCCGTAATAGAAATGACCATAGGAAAATGGTGCTCAAAAATAAAATTCAAAGTATCAAGATGTAGAAGAATTACTCAATTCAATAGTATTTGAGCAAGTTCACACAATGTCGTGATGAAATTGTAGGAGTCAGTGTCACAGTACCATATGATGATTTTGTGAGCCTAGCCTTTCTAGGCCTTCCCAAGAGTTGGCACAACTACCAAGATTCGATTAATGGGAGGGAGAAACTACCAGATTGGGAACACCTATGGTATAATTTGGTATAGGAGGAAAAAAGGCGTAATACCAGAGACGAGGCTTCATCCAAGGGTGAGGATGAAAAAAATTGTGCCTTGGATGGAAAGGAAAAGAAGGGAAAAGGGAAGAAATTTGAATCTAAACTAGAGTCCAGTCAAGGGGGCAAGACAAACGGCTTTTCCAGAATCAAGTGCTTTCACTGTCATGAATTTTGGCATTATGCCATGAAGTTTCCACACTAGGAGAAAAACAAGAATACCCCAAGAGGAGCGGCACGTGAAGCTTTGGCTTCACATTTCAAGCTTGACTTCACCCTCATTACATGCATGGAAATCATAGTGATGGTAAGTGTGTGGTACCTGGATAGTGGTTCCTTGTTCCGCATGACGAGGAACAAGTAAATTTTCAGTGACTTGGAGGAAAAATATCTCTATATGCAGATAGAGATGGGAGATGATGGAAGATATAGCACGACCATTATTGGTACAATCACCTTTTAGAAGGAGTCAAGCTCCCCTCTTAGGCTCAAGGATGTGATATTTATTCTGGGTCTAAATAAGAATCCTATCTTCATTGCAGTTTTGGAAGATCGTTCTTATGATGTGATCTTCAACATAGTAAAGGAACCATTGAGACATATAGCCATGGGACAGATGAAATAGATCGAATTTTGGGTAAATAAATTGTACAAGCTAGATGTGGAGGATTGTGTTGCATTGAGTACAAAGGAAGAGAAGGTGAAGAGTCTTGATGTCAGTGAACTACGGCATAGGAGACTTGGCCATTTGCATCATGGATCTTTGAATATCATGTAGCAGATAACCATAGGCCTACCCAAAGGAGCACTGGAGCAACATGAGACATCCAAAGGGTATACTCTGGGGAAGTATACAAAATCCACCTTCCATGATTAAGATTCAGGACAACAACATGCATGTATTCCTTAAAAGAATTTACTCTGATGTATGTGAACCTTTCTCGACATTCTCCACTTCCAAGCACAAGTATTATGTTATATTTGTAGATTATTTCCCACGAAAGTGCTAGATCTTATTCTTGCAGAAGAAAGACCAGACATTCTCCAATTTTTTTGAATTTAAAGCACTTGTTGAGAAATAAAATCACAAGAAAATGAAGGCTCTTGGGGGTAATGATGGATGTGAGAATATGTCGAATGAGTTTAAAAAAAATTGTGCAAAGGAAGGCATTCGATGGGAATTGACAAAACTCCACAACCCACAACAAAATGGGGTGGTTGAGAGGAAGAACAGAAGTATTGTGGGAGAAGAAAGGGTGATGTTGCATGACCAAGGCCTTCCTCTACACTTGTGGACTGAAGCGTGCAACACAACAGTCTATTTGTAGATTCAAATTCCTCATCAAATTTTGGGCATGATTACACTAAACAAGAATTTTGCAAGGAGGAAGCCAGATGTGTCACAATTTATGATCTTTGGATCGTCTGTTTACTACCATGTCTTCAAATATGTTAAGAAGAAGCTAGAGCCGATTGCAAAGTTGTGGATATTTTTGGGGTACAGAGAAACTCCCCAAAAATACCGTGTGTATTTTTCATCCCTCAGAATGACAGTGGTGTAAAGGCATGCAAAATTTGATGAGGATAATGTTATGTGGTGCTCTCTTGAGAGGGAGCTTAAGATCCCACCAGATGAGGAAATTTTCACTCCAAAGGAAGAACCTCAGGAAGTTGTGGAAATGCCATAAGTAGAGGAGTAGAGAGTGGATAAAACCACTCAATTAGAGACATCTAGAGAAGGAAACAAACCAGACAAGGTTCGATACTTGTGCATGATGAAAGGGAGAATATATGTGTTCCCTCAAATCAGTTTAGAGAGAGAAGGTCACCAGATCAGTACACGAGCTACACAGATTTGATGACTGAGCTTGTAGAGACTGAGCCATCCTCATTCGAGGAAGTAGTAGAGAAACCTATATGGGTTGATTATATGGTAGAGTAATATGATTCCATTGTCAAGAAATACATTTGGGAAGTGGTCTCAAAACTAGAAGATAAATAAGTGGTAGGTTCAAGATGGATTTACAAGGTAAGTCATGCAGCAGACGAAAGAATAGAGAAGCATAAGGTCAGATTTGTGTCTAAGGGGTACTCTAAGGTTGAAAGGATTCACTATGAGGAGACCTTTGCTCCTGTATCAAGGTACTCATCCTTCAGATCAATTCTTTCTCTATTTGCACGGATAGGGTGGAATATCCACCAGATGGATGTGAAAACAACATTCCTTAATGGAGTTATTTAGGAGGAGGTGTATATCAAGCAACCAGAAGGCTTCTATACTTTTGATCGAGATTCACATATGTGCCGACTCAAGTGAGTGTTGTATGGATTGAAGCAAGCACCTCGTGCTTGGTACACTAGGATAGATATCTATCTCACCGGTTTGGGCTTCACAAAAAGTGAATAGGATGAAAACATTTATCACATTTTGGTAGAAGATAAATTTTTTATTATTGTCTTATATGTTGATGACTTAATTTTAACCGGTGATAAAAATTTGACCATATTTTGAAAGGAGGAACTTGTAAGAGAGTTTGAAATGAAGGATGTGGGTCTCATGCACTATTTCCTCAGATTGGAAGTATGGAAAGGAGAAGGGGTTTGTCTCTTAGGGAAAGTATTCCAATGAGATACTTTATAATTTATGCATGCAGAGTTGCAAAACCATGGTGACACCTCTAGCAACCAATTGGAGGAAGGAGGATGCACCTTCATGTTAGGAAGTGGATGCTACTATATACCTACAGTTGGTGGGTTCAATCATGTATCTTGTGAACACATGACCAGACATGTGCTATGAAGTGAACCAGTTGAGCCAAGCCAAGGTTCGACTGAAAAAATTATTTTGGACGAAAGCTAAGCATGTTCTATAGTACCCTACAGGCACTACTCAGTTTGAACTATGGTATAGATAGATAGAGGGAGTGAAGCTATGTGGCTTCACAAATTCAAATTGGGTAGGGATTCCATTAGACATGAAGAGCACATCATGAGGAATTTTCAATGTTGGATCTACAACATTTTCTTGGTACAGTAGGAAATAGATATTTGTGGCACTCAGCTCAGCAGAAGCAGAGTACAAGGTTTTCAGTCAAGAAACATGTGAGGGATAAGAAATATTATTGTTGGATTGTTTGGTCAGATGATGGATCATACTATGATTTGTTGTTATAATCATAGTTGCATCACGCTCTCTAAGATCCCATTTTTTAGAATTGATACAAGCATAATATATATATATATATATATATATATATATATATATATATATATATATATATATATATATATATATATATATGGTATCACCATCTATGAGATTGTGTGTAGAGGCAGATCATGCTATTGATGTACATTCCAATGAAGGAACAAGATGTAGACATTTTGACAAAGCCTTTTTCAATAGGAAAATTCAAGTTCCATATAGGCAGGATCAAGGTGGAATATAATCCCTTTCTTGTTGCGAGGAAGTGTTGAAAATGCAGCAAGAAAATACCAATTTGACCTTGCCTTGGTCAAACTAGAGAAAAATTGAATTTCCACATCAACAGAATCTTGGAGGTAGTTAACTGAGGTGACATGGAACTTCTCACTCAGCTAAATCAGTTAATTCGAGTTGATGAATCTTGATTTCAGTTCAGTATGATTGATTTCTAATTTATAGCAATCTATTTTAATTAATTTGAGTTATTGCTAGTTAAAATAGTTTCAATTGTTGGAGAAACTAGTGGAAGGTCAAGTTCTGATGTGTAACTTCAATAACACTTAGTGATCATCCAGTTAACTGATCAATCAACCCAAAATAAATTTTGCAAGCAGAGAATTCTAGTTACTTAGTTGAGTTGGAGATTCCAAGGTAGTGTACTATAAGTTGTATACTATTCCCATGTGTATAGGTGGTGCATGCAGTCATAGAATGGGCCTACAGTAATTGTGCAATCCAATTGAGGAATTTCTATAAAAAATAGGGGCTAATTCCTCAAGTAACAACGCAAGGATATAAGATCTTGGAGGTTTGAGAATTTGGCTTAGTATTGGCCAGGTTCAGTCATTCAGGAAGAGAGATAGACTATACACTTGCAGGTTGTGTTAAGGATTGAGAAAGCATTGTATTTCATCTCTATTCTTTGATTAATGCAATACAAATAGTAAGGGTTTTTGATCAGTTTCTTTCCCCTAGACAAATATTTGTGCATGTGTGATGTTTCTTCTTGCATGTTAATGTTATTTGTTCTTGATCATGAATTAACTTTTGCAGATCAGTAGAGTAGCTTCGAGTCTTATGATTTAGTAAATTTCATGAGCAGCTAATCTACACATTAATTTGTTAAAATAAAGTGTTGGGTTTGGATGGGTTTACCACAAATTTTTTCTAGGCTTGTTGGTACTTCCTTGACAAATAAATTCATGACTTGTGTTAGGGTCCCGTGATTTCGCCGATTGACAAGCCAAATGACAAAGCAGTAACATCAAACCAAGCTTTGGAGCCCAAGGACCTAGCCTTCCTGGACTTAGAGAGGGCTCTCTCTATATGTAAGGGATATCTGTGTGTTTGCTTATTGTGTTCTGATTTTAGGCTAGTTATGAAGTAGGTTTTTTGGTTTTGGTTTTTAGGTTGTGAGGGATGAAACTGATCAAAGATATAAGATAGGTAAAAAGATGTCAGATCAACTAGGCTATGGGGTCGAAAAGGTCTAGAAAGCTATCAGACGGTGATACAAGGATGTTGAAGGGCCGATTTGATTCGAGGTAGAAAGGATCTTTGGGCAAAATGGAATAAAATGGACATCAATTATGGGAACAACAAAGGATTTCAAGCATAACTAGTTTAATAGCTGACATAAACATGGTAGGGAAAACCATTAATCATGCGAAATGCAATTGTAAGCTAATCAATACATAGAAATAAACATTCAATCCATGCATAGAGATATATAACTCTCTAATGTTGGGAAATGACTATCAGACTTTGGGGAAATACACTTAAGAGAGACAAACAACTCAAATCACTATGCCGGAATGAATAAACACAGTACTTCAAGTTATTGGGCACTTTGAAAACAAGATTGCATAGTCTTAGGCAAAGGGCAAGATCGGAACAAGACCTCCTTAGTTCAACAAATGACAATCTAATCAGTCAAAGAGAAATTTCATGGATGGAGCTATGGCTAGCCATGAGTAAGCAGGGCGTACTGTAAATGATACTTAGCATGCATAAAACCATGAATGAAATAAGCAATAATATCCTTAAGTTATTAAAGAGCAATCAAGAATTCTTTAATGTTACTAAGGAAGAAGAAAACATGGAAGCTATGAAGAAACAAGAAATTTGAGGTGCCTCCAAGGGAATCTCTCAAATTTGTTCTCTACTAATCTATAGCAAGCAAGAAACATGGATTCATGAATGAAAACTAGAAAACAAAACAAAGAAAGAGACACTATACCATTCTACCAAGTCATGGAATCCAACAACAATCCTCTTTCATCATCCAAGAACATCCAAGTGACTATCCAAGAGCATGAGACAAGTATTTCTTCCAAAGCTTATATGACAATATATTGCTTCTATCATCAAGTTCAGCCTTGTTTACAATGAAAGCCTTTGGAATATATAGGCTCAAGTGAGGAAAACCTCTTAGTTCAATTTGCACTCTCATTGGCGTATTCAAAATATCTAAACTTGTCCTTGAGGCTTTGCAAAGCCCAAGGCATAAAATATCTCATAAAATATCTAAAAAATGCTAAAAGAGGGAATTAAATTGACTTTTCATAACTTCTCATGTGCAAAAATAGCTAAACGCACATGAGGAAAAAACAGTTTTTAAAGGTTCAAATTTTACAAAAATACTCAAAAGTTACATCAGCAAAAGGTCCCCTGACTTGCTGGCAACTTTTGGCAGCCTTCCCGATGTTGAAACGAGGCTCATGATAGCTCTTTGGAAATATATAAGTGTCTACTTTCTAGATCAACTATAATTTTCTCAATCTGATTCCTAGAAGTCCTCCAAAAATAGGCCTGTGTGTAAAAAACCAAAAAATAAAGTTTGTTGATAGACCGGGTAGAGTGTAGAAAAAGCAGACATTTTTCACCATTTCGGGGGAGAAAATGATCTTCAAATGTTTTGAAAATTGCTGAGTGTGTGCTCCTAAAATTATGGCATCCAATGATTCCATTCACCTCCTTTGATGATCCCCCAAACTGAAATGGCGAAGCCCATGAGTTTTGGCCAAAAACCCAAAAAAGCCAAAAAACCAAAATATGCCGAAAATCACCCAAAATTGGTGAACATGACCCTCAAGGGTTCTCAGCAACATGTTGTGAAGCAGAGGCCAAAATATGAAGTCCTGATGTGTCTTTCCTCACTTTTCGTGCCGGGCGCTTCCCTTTAGCCTCCTTGAGCTTGTCTTGAGAAGCCTTCAACTTGCGCCGGGAAAACTGATTTAACTTTTTATAATGCTTCGTCATTCTCCTTTGAAGGTCTAAATCCATGTTTTCTTTCTCCAATTTCTTCTCCAAATGGTCATTTACTCTCTCAAGCCACACCTCCTTATTTTTCTCTATCTCCTGTTCAAACAATGCAGTGAGAGGAGTAGATTGGAGAAGGGCATTTCCCTCTTCCTTTTGCTTCTCAAGGGCCTTTTTAAGCCCCATGGTTCTAGGCCTCTTTTGCTTAGGCTGATCATCGCCTTCACTATCATCAAACTTGCCCATGAGTTCTTCCAATATTACTTGGGCTTTGGAGGCCTCCTTCTTCTACTTAGTCACCCGTGTCTCATAAACAGCCATATGGACACTCATTTGCCTATTTTGGATTTCCAGAAATTGATTGAAATTCCTTGCCCTATGAAGATCATCCTTCAATGCATCAATTTGGCCTTCCCTATGGATCAAAAGGTTTTCTAGAATTCGGGCCTCATTATCACTATCATTGCTTTGGATAGGGATGATATCGAATGCACTCTCTTGTTCATGACTTCCTTCTACCTTGCCCTTCCCTTTGCTTTGGGTGGCTATTCTAGTACTCTTCCTCCTAGGAAAATCAATGATAGGCTTTTTTGGAAATTTTCCTTTACTTCGGAGAGCCCTTGTCACATTTGGAGTGACCACTCTAGGCACTCTCTTCTTTGTTGTCCGAGGCTTGGCCTTTTTAGGAGAAGAGGGCATGACCCCTTTACCTTTGTCATCTTGCTTGTCATCCTTTTGAGTTTGTTGTTCTTCTTGAGGCTGCCCTTACTCATCACTATCATGCTGCCCTTGTTTCTCTGTCTCACAAGGCTGCCCTTCATCATCTTTATGTTGCTGCCCTGTCTCACCCTCGCTGTCATGCTGCTGTTCAACACTTTCTTCCTCTTTCCATTGCTGCTGTTCATCACCACTGTGATGTTGCTGTGTGTCATCATAAGGTTGTTGTTCAGCCTCATCATGAATTTGCTGCTCACCCTTATCACTTTCATGCTATCCTTCATCCTCATCACTGTCATGCTATCCTTTACCCTCATCACTATCATGCTATTGTTCAGCACTTTCTTCCTCTTGCTCATGTCTTTCCTCCTCTTTCTGATCACTTTCTTCTCCTTCTTCATGTTCCTTTGTTTGTTTTGTAGTAAACTTGAGCCTTTTAGGAGTAGGCCTGCTAGAAGAAGGTGAGGGGCGATGAGTAGGAGATGTAGGGGATGTATGGACTGGAGGGATAGTGGAGAAATCTGGATGAGTGATGAAAACATCCCAAGAGACTTCTCTCTTTTCGAGTTGATGAAGAATGATTATTTTGATGAGAGAGTGATGGAAAAGACAGTCAATTTGCTGTGAAGGAGGTTTCTTCTGGACAGTGGAGGCCATTTTCTCAATGCTCTTGTGTAAGAAGAAAGGAAGATTTAGCTGCTTGGTCCTTGTGAAATGCATCAGCAGTCGAATGTGATAAGCATAAATTCGGGAGAATCTTCCCTCACAAGTGAAGTACTTCATGATAATCTTCATGAGAGGGGCGTAGTTGGCTAAAATATAGGAGAAAGGGAAAATAGAAGGACATGACTCTCTGTGCTCAGGCTTTAGGAAGGGATTGTAATCATCTGACTCCAAATTGCTTTGCTTAAACCATTTCTCGCCAATATAGGGAATTTTAGTGGCTTTGGAGATGGATCTTGGGGAGAACTTGAAGTCAAGGCCCGCCAACTAGAAATGCTTGTCTCTAAACCTCAAAGCGCAAAGGTGTGTTAGAGGAGAAAAACTCTTCACCTCTTGCACCCTTTGGAAAAAATATAAGCATCTGACTTCATGGAAATTGAACAATATTGATGGGTGGGCATTCACTTCTTCGGTGGAAATAGGCTCATACCTCTTGTGCAATCCACTCCTACTATCCTGCTTGGGAGGCATCTTGTTCTAGATGCTCTCTGAAAAACCCAAAATGCCTCAAAAGGATTTCTTGAAATGTGTTCTCAAACAAAACTCTGCCCTCTTTGTCAATCACTATTTGATCAAGGTGAATTTGGTTTCAAAATGCTGTGTGAGATGACCTTTTAACACAAAATTCTCTGCTCTTCCCAAAACACTGTTTTTCCCTATGCATGCCACTCATCAAATAGTTTAAATGGTAAGCACACAGTCAATCAAAATGTAATATACACAGTTGAAAGGTCACTTTGTTTAGGTAAATTCATCAAGCTACTTGTGTTTTTGTGTGAGCACAAACAACCCTGTAGCAGTCAAACAACAAGAATTTTTCACAATCAACACACCCTCCTCCCTTCAATGTCTTCTTGCACAGATTTTGACAAACACCTTTTAATGGTAATGACAACTTCACATACTAAATATTTTTATAAGGAGAAAACACTATTTTTTCGCCCTTGTTTACCACATAGAGGAGACCTTTGAAATGATCAAAACCCTTATACCATGATTACTGTTGTTTGGCCATAGGCCCACTATTTCATTTGTTCAAAACCTTGTCTCTCCTTTTGGACACTGTCTTACACCTTTCAATACTGTTTGAGGACAGTTTGTTAGGTTTTTGAAACATCAAAAGGAAACCACCATTTTTGCTACGCTCACTGCTGGGCAATCACAAACTACAACAACTCTTGAGTTTTTAAAACAAAAGATCAAACCTCCCAAGAACTTTTTCTTCCACTATGTAGCTGATAGAGTTTAACTTTGTTTTACCACAATAGGGTTAACTTCACAATTTTTTAACAAAGCCTTCAATAATGTGCATATTCTGATTTGCAATTTTATGTTAATGTACTGTTTTGAGGGCAGAGTTTAGGCCTTCAACATAAAAATGACCACTTCACTTTCAACTTGACTATAACAATATCTTTCAATCCCTTGCCCCCAACATACCTCGAAAATCGATAGCAGCTGTTTTTTTAGGGGTTCAAGCAGCTTTGAAAGCGTTTGGAGGTGTTTTTATGGCTTAAACCATGCACGGCACGTTTAGGATGGGAGAGCGCCACACAAAAAGATTGTCGGGTCACCTGTCGGGCTGACGTGACCAACGCCTACAGGCGCGCCGCGTAGTAGTGTAAGCCTTTGGAGAAATTCTGCCTGAGCGCGCCGCGCAATTCTACAGGCATGCCATGCGGTTAAAAACCCTTGGAAACTCTGCAATATTGCTCGAAAACCTCTCCTTTGGGTAGAGTGGACAGCAAAGGAGTTGTTTGTGCTTTGGAAATGCAAAAATAGATATGCAACGGTCCTTAAACCTTTTTGAAAGTGAAAAAGCCAAGCTCCCTTTCACACTTGTTTGGTGAGGTTTTTTGAAACCTTTGAAATATTTTAACGACCTCTTTACACCAATCTTTTGAAAAAGTGGAGTTGGAAATTTGAAAAAGGAACATAGTGAGGACCTTTGTCTAGATGAAACAGGTTTTGTTTAGGACTTTCCAAAACTCTCCTACTGCATTTTCACTGTGCTTTCTAAAACAAGAAACTCTGCCACTGCTGTCTTTAATGATATTTTCAACATGGAAAATCTACTCAAAAATAAACCAATGATTGATGAAGCATCTTTTGCCTTTTGCAAGGAGATGGATTTACCCTTTTGAACCTTAAACTAATAATGTCTTCTCTGGATGATTTAAAGGTGATAATGCTCACTGTGAAACTGATTTAACTGTTAGGTGTCCTTTAAGTTCTTCTTCTGACTGTGGATGAAAAAATTCAGTTGCATTTACTCATGCTTTACCATTCTATGTTCATTTAAAAGGAACTTCTTTAAATCTCTCCCTTTACTCAAAATGCAGTGGTAAGGTACCTTTGACCTTTTTCATAAGGGAAATGCCTTTATTTTTAATAATGGCATGCCTTATTGGCTTTGAAAGTTTCTCTAGAATTTTGAAAAACATGCCATAATCCTTTTTGTACCTTTGGGACCTGTGTATCTATTTGCAATGCCCTTTTTTGGGAAAGAATACACTCAAGTTTCCTTTGTCTACTATGATGAGTAATTTGAAAGACATTCCCTTATGAGTAGGAAGATCAGTACCCTTTGAAACATAATCATCATCTTTGGCTTGTGTTATGACCCGTCTCTCAATCATCAGCAAGGTTGTTTTATGTGGGCTTCAGACTGCTTTGACAACAAACTCTGATAGGAGATAATCCAACCTTGTTGATAGTCATAGTACTCATGTTTTCCCTTTGTTTTTTACATGATTTCCCTTTTCAGAGGCTTTCAACTGTCTTCTGCTGCTCTTACCACTTATCTCTTGATCAGTCAAACCTTGAAATCAGTCACTGCCCTGGTCCTCTGCTTATGAATGAAGGAGGCCTCTCTTGAAAAATTGCATGATGTTCTTTCAACCTCTGTCTTAATCCAAAGAAGGATGTTTGATGAATCATACTGAAAGTGGCTTCTCTTATACATGATGGCAGAGGTTAGTTTGAGCTCAAGACTATTTGACTCTTTTGGCCATTTGTTTAACAATCCTTTCTTCAATGATGATGAACCTGTTGGCTTCACATTGTAACTGAAATAATAGTGAAATCATACAAATCATTTTTAAATCCCACTGCTTTGCCTCTGCCTTTGATCATCATTTTCATGCAGAGACCTTCAGTCGCTGTCTCACTGTACTTCAAATCTTGTCTTCACAGTTAGTGAAAAACTCAAAAACAGACTTTACCTTTGGCCCTCTACTTATAGATGAAGGAGGCGCTTCAGTCTTCAAACCCTCCACTTATAGATGAAGGAGGTTTTTCAGTCATGTCATATCATCAGCCTTTTGACAGTGTCATTTTTCCTTTCACTGTCCTTTCAGGCTTTGACTGTGATCGCAAGAGCTTAATGAAAAACTCTCTACTATGTGGCTGTAACCCACGCTCAAAATCACATTGAGAAGCAGCTGTCTTCTTACGTGGAGCCAAGTATTGTCTTCTGGGATGTTGGTATGCCCCTATACTTGAAATATCGATTAAAACATTGTAAAAACACCTAGAATCAGTTTGACTTATGGTCCATGTATTGCTGAGACTTGAGGGTGTATTAGTGGCGCGACCTAGGGTTGTAACCAACTTTATTTGCAGAGTGGGAAGGTCTGTTATGACTGGTCTATAGCAGATGGAGGTTCTTTGGCTTTTTAGGATAGTTTTCCAAGGGAGAAATTCCTAAAGCGCCACTTCCTAACTTAGGGGAGACTTTTTGGACATATTGGATTGTTTCTTTATAGCCTATGGGCAGACTAATATGGCTAAGACTAGGTAGGATTTGATAATGACGTTTCATCTCGTCATGGGTGGGCTGGAAGGCAAGAGGGTAGAAAAAGTTTTTGGGTGTTTTTTCAGCTAGCAAATTTGACAAATTTTTAGATCAGCTGCTAGAAAACTTGGCTGTTACAACTAGTCATCACCAACAAGTGAAAAATACTGATGGCTAATAGAAGGGAGGTTTTGTAAATTGTATCATCCAAGAATTTTTCATTTATAAATGTATTGGAGGTTTCCCCCTCAAAGTGGCTTATTTATAAGGCGTTGATATCTCTTTTATTCTATTTTTGGAGCTGGTTACACAACAGTGTAGGAATCAAGTACAATAGGCATCATTCACTTTAGAAGTCATCAACAACAAGATCTGCATGTTCTTTCCTCATATCTGAATCATTAGTCATGCATCAAATCCACATGAGCAAATAAAGATAATATTCTACAAAATGTGATAAGGGCTCATCTAATCTCATCATAAGAATCCATGTATCATGACAACATCATTCGAACTACCACATGAGTATCACAAGTATTAAAGAGTAAGAAAACATAATGCTAACAATGAAACATTAGTAGTTAGGCTAATGTTCCCCCTGAACTTGTGCTACTTGTTCATAGTCAAGACTAACCATGTCAACTCATTCATCATATTAGCGGACTGTAACCATCAACATCAGACTAAGAAAATTAAATCATAACTGTCAACAACATATCATAATATGTTCTTAAGTTTGTCTCATTGTTTTTCTATCAGAGAAAAACATACACAATTGTCTCCAAAGGAACTTGTGTATATACATGTCTTTATTTCATGAAACCCACACACAAGAAGTGAAATACTAATAATTTCACAGCTTCATCTCCCCCTGAATTTGTACAACCTGTACCTTTCTTATGTGGTCACATCAGATGCACTGTCAAAAAAATAAACAACTAGAATTACCAAACCATCCTTTAAACATTGCAGTTATTGGTAATATTATTATTTCAAGAATGATGGACTGCAATGGTCATTGTCTTCTTTTAGACTGAGTATGAATTCTCCTTATATCTACGATAGTTCATATCTTTAAACACATATAATTTATCAGCGTTTTTGTATCCCCTTTCCATGACCTCTCCAATTTTTTCGTCCATGACATTGCATTTGGTTGATGTGAACACAATTACATTTCTTTTATCTTCTATTTTTCCTACACTTAATATGTTTTTTTTTATGCCTTGAACTAATAATGTATCAAATTCCCTTCTATTTTTGTTAATTATGGCTCTACCTTTTTCGAAAATATTTGTTGGACCATCATTTGAAAGAATAAACTTACCATCTTGATTTTTCTTGAGAGACTCCATCTTACTCTCATCACCAGTCATGTGATGAGAACATTCGTTGTTGATGTACCATTCATCCTTATCTTTAAATGCACAGAGAGAAACACCACGTCTTATCTCTTCTTCTTTCTTCTTGTTAACATGAATGTTTGTGGATCCATATTTATTTTGCCTGATGATATCATATGTTTGTCTTCCATGTCGTCTTTGGTGATTCATTGATCTATTACTGCATTCCTTTTCTACATGTCCAAAATTGTTACAAGAATAACACCTTATGTGACCAGAAAAGGGAGTAGAGGAATCATAATAATTTTGCCTCATTCTCCTTCTATTCCAATCAATAGATATATATCCAATTTTTTTGCATGAAAAAAAATAACCCTTAAATAAACTTGAGTACCTGGGAGTTGAAGATCTTTCTGTGTAGTGTCTATTTGTCTACAACTGAAACAATCTTCTTTTGCAATTGCCTGCAACATGTCCATAATTATGACATACAAAGTATTCAACATTATTGATCAAAGGAGATAATTGATTGGTACTTCTATAGTTAGGATCGAATGATTTCCTTTGAGAATTCATGATAGTCGGTTGAACTTTTGTTTCTTTAAACACTTCAGGTTTTGCATTGATATCCTTTGAATCTTTAGCATTGTCTTGTGAAATAGATTCTCCTTTAACAGATTCATGAAAACCAAGACCAAATTTAATAGAAGGACACTTTTGACTACTAAGAATATTATCCAGAATCTTAGTACTATCTTGAAACCTCAAGTGTTTATCCTTTTCTTCTAGTTTACCTTTTAAAATGTTTACCTCAACCTCCAATATTTGGAACTTCTTCTTCATACTTTCTTCGACCCTTTTTCCTTCTACTTGCTCATTCAATTTTATAATCTCTTCTTTCAACCCATTTTCATGTTCTTCAAATTTTTGTAGAAGTTCTTAATTTTTCTTATTTGATTTTTCTAGATCTGCTTTGAGAGAGATGATTTCTACTTCAAGTCCTTCAATGTGATTGGTTACTTCATCCTACAGATTTTGACATTGGTCTATCAGTTCTTTGTTTAGCTGCTCAATTGAGTTTCTTTCTTGTAAATGATTATTCAATCTAGTAATCACATATTTGTAGATACATTCTCTTTCATTAAATAGAATTTGTTGATCTTCAACTTCATTTCTGATTTTAGAAATTTCTACTTCTAGATCCATAACATTACTTTCACGTTCGTATTCACTATCTTCAGCATTGCATGAACAAGGAAGTGAATCACAAGAACAACAATTAGTACCTGTTTTATCTTCTTCATTTTCTGCTGCACATATTTTCTGAGATATCTTCTTCCTTTGAGTAGCCTTCCTCTTTTTCTTCCTTCCCATTGTGGCAGATCTCCATCAAGCGATCAAGATTCTATAGAAGGACCTGCTCTGATACCAACTGTTGGGAAAAACACTGAGAGGGGAGGTCAATCAGTATTTACAAGAATCACAATATTTTACTTTTCATTATCAATTTCTATACGCGACCCTAATTATTCCAACTAGTGTATGTTGGTGTCTATCTTAAAGGAAACATGTGTATACCCAAATAATTTAATGTTCAGATAAATTTCAGAAACTTTACTTAGCCCATATCATCAGTTATGCATAAGATATTTAAGTAGTAAACATGTGCATTAATAACATAATAAATCATCACACAAAGGCATCACACATGAAAACCAAGATTTAAGGTGGAAACCCAAGTCGGGAGAAAACCACTGTTGGTGTCATCTCTCTCTTCAATATCTATTATATAAAAAAATGCTTACAATGTTGTATTGGCATTGACTCATACTGACATGCAAGCACCCACCTGCAGAAGGCTGCTACCTTCTCTCATTCTCTAGTAGCTACTGGAAGGTAGCTCCAACCCCTTATCTTGTTTACCAGTTACCACTGGAAGGGAGACTCGATCCCCTACTCTCGTTTACCAACCACTACTGGAAAGGAACTAAAAACCCCTGAAATAATCACCAGCTCCTTCTGGTAGGAAGCTTTGACTTCCTTACTAAAGGCTCCAACCCTCAGCAACACTATAGACCACGTTTCATAAATTTTCACTCCGGATCCATCGACTTCAATACATCACAACTTGTAGGCATATTTTCATCACATAATCCATGTTGAACCATTTAACATTAGATAAGCTAAATATCAACACGAAAATTTATTACTGTACCCAAAAAATTCATCCAATTCCTAAAAAAAACCACTGAATCAAACAATCACCAATCACTTGAATACTGAACCTACCATTGAAGAAAAAATCACTTAACCAATCACCAACTCAATTCATACAGAATAGTAAGATCATTGTAACTAGAATATCAAAATTGAACCTAGACTATTTCATCGACATTCTGAATCAACTGCAACCCTAATCATTCATAACGCAAAATGTATACGCTACTTCACTTAAGGAAACTCGCGTGTAAACGCAATTTTCTGTAGAGAAACCTACATCCAGATCTCAATATAATAATCTCTTAAAAAATAATTGTTAATCTGAATTAGTCACAAAATTGGATAGAGTCATTCTGAAAAATTCTAATAACTTTTAGATCTATGAACCTTCATACACTTAGCAGCATCAAGTATCCTTTTCAACTAATCAACATGCACTCAATTTCAACTTCAGACATTGTTACTAAGCCCAGATCAACATGAAGACATCGTTGACAGACAACATAAATATAGTAGCACTGATATGATTGATTAGACATTTATAAGAAGAAATCATTCCTTTATGTATGTAGAAACAACAATCAACGAATCACTGTTTAGTAGCATAATCAATACTAACACAACCTAGATCTATATGACTACTTCATTGACAGACAACAAAAACACAACAAAACTGATGAGACATTTCATTCAAAATTCTTCAGTAAAACCCTAGCTTGCATACACAACTTCCATAATACTAATCCATGATTGTACGTGCTTCTTACGAAACCAAACTGTGTGTAGATCTCAGTGATTTCACTGAATGTATATGTGCCTTTGATGAGCCGAACTTACACGTATACACACCTCCCACGAGGCGAACCTATGTATATATATATATATATATAAATAATGTAGTATTGCACAATACTTTAGAACTAAAAACTTACTCATATCATATCCTTCACTTCAACAAATATAAGGCATACCACATATCTAAACAACTCATAAACATATCATGTAAATACATAGTCATTTCAGGTCTAGAGATCTTGATCCATCATTTTTTTTATGAGTGCATCAAATATGATATCTATCTATTGATTATATCCCATTTCATGCAGATATACTTCAGACTAAAGTATGCATTCAATTCACACACTCTTGCACATCATTTGCACTATGATCTTCACCTCCTTATATAGTTTTTGCCTTAGCCAATACCATGAGCTGAAACCACACAAGTGCCAGTAGTATTCTTGGACAGGATCAAATAGTTGTTATTGCGCTCAATATTGTGGGCTAATACCATGGTAAATACCCTTGGTATTGTTAAAATTAGTGCGCCAACTCATACACAACTTTTCTTCTTTGTACCCGGGTGTGCAAGCGACTTTTCTTCACAAAAACTGTGTATACACAACTTCTGGATGTACACACGACTTGGCTTCATTGAACCTGTGGGTATATGTGGGTTCCCTTCATCAAAACTATGTATATATCTTGAAACTTTACCTTCATCATTCCTCTACCACTGACTGGAATTCCTTTCTCTGTCACATCTGAACTGTCCTGTAGAAACATCAATTTTACATCTTCAACAAATAGGTTGTTATCAAAATGAAACTCATCGAGTAGGTTGCCATCAAGGACAACATATTACATCATAATGCCAACAGCTCCCTCTCCCATCAATTCTATAGAAAAAAGACTCACACCGACCACTATCTCCATGCCCACTCTCATCAGCACCCATCCCAAAATTATGGAGTTCTTAACACCCTCTTCTCCAGAGCCTTAAAAGTATTTGCTCCCCAATTTATTTCAGTTGAAAAATACCATCTAGTCAAATATTTCAAAGAAAATGGATATTCTTATTCTGAGATCTTTAAAGCTCTCAAATCCCTTGCTCACCCTAAAACCAATAATTCATACCCCTCTCTTTCTTGTGGCCAAGTCACCCTCCCTTATATTAAGGGAGCTGCTGATATTATTGCTAATATTTTGGCCAGGAAGAGAATCAAAACTGTATTTAGACCCCACAAAACCCTCAATTATTTTTTCTGATAAGCCAGAGACATATTTGATCCCATGCTAGGAGCATGGGTCTATTAGTTTTTTTGTTCTTGCGGTAAATCGTACATTGTCCAAATGAGTCGTCCTTTCAAATACTGCCTGAAGGAACACATTGTTGAAACCAACCATAACCATCATTCTAAGTCTTCCATAGCTAATCACTCACATAATGCCAAGAATTTTATTTTCTTTGATCATTCTAAAATATTAGCCTCTACACCTTTCTACACCTCTCGTATCATTTGTGAAGCCCTTGAAATAGAGAATAACCCTAATAAATTCAATAGTGAGCATGGTTACAGACTAAGCCATTCTTGGAAGCCCTTTATCCACCATCTTACCCTTTGAGTCTTAACCCTATCCTGATTTATATCACCCCCCACTCTTCTCTCCCTTATATTATCCTTTCCTTTAATTATTATCTATCTCTTTCCTAATAGTTCAATCTTCTTAAATTCTCTTATGCTTAAGTTTTATGTATCTTTACACAATATAGAATCAAATTGATCCCTATCCCCCTTTTAGCCTTTTATATATTCTATATAATTTATCCTATTCATTATTCAAGGAATTTTTATGCTAATACCATTTCCCTTTTTATATTATAAAATTCTGCTTAGTTGCAACTAATTTATTCTGTTTCCTTTCAACTAACATATCTTTAATTTGTTGTCATTAGTTTATATAATTGATTTATCTTTGTTAATAATTTCATTAATTTATTGCAATCTAATTTCATCTAATTTATCTTAAAGTTGTGGTCATTATTTTATATAATTAATTTATACTTGTTATTAATTTTATTAATTTAATACAATCTAACTAACAACTTTAACTAATTTTAGCCATTTTCATCTCATTTTTTGCCCTCTTCTTGGTCAAAAATAAAAATCTAAATCCCAAATCTGGTATTTATAACAGTCAATAAAAAATCCCATTTAAATTATTCTTTTCAAATATAATCACTTGGTCAAATATTATTATTTATGTTTTTTTACCATTATCCATCAAATACATCACCCAAAAATTTTCTTATTAATAGGCTCTCCAAAACTCTTTTACTCATAAGGCTTGCTTTGGTCTCTAATGATGGATGGAGTAACCATCTGAAACGTTGGATGGATCACATGTCTACACAGTTCTATTACAAAATTCTCTACCAATATGAATAATTGTGGAAGTCTCCAATCACTCAATCCAACAATTACACAAAAAACTTACATGGGAAATGTCCTCAAGAAAAAACCTACATAACTTGGAATTTCACAACTGTTGGAAGAGAATTTAAAATAGGGGCAGTCTCAACGCACAATCCAGAAATGCAGCATTGAATATTTTTTACATTTAAAACACTTTTGAGCATAAAACTTAAGGTAAACCACTTTGATTTAGTTTTAATACCAAGGCATTTATTGCATGCAAAGGCTCACACAGAGAAAAGGTGAATTGACATCAACATAAGGGGGATATAGCCCACTATGTGGAATCGCAACAAATTAGGATAAAACACAACGTAGAGGAAGAAAGCACAACAAATTTAGAAAATAAAAGAAAGTAAATTTGTCCATTTTGTAGACTTTTTATGGTTTATGCTCACTTCTATATGAAATTTGAGGGTTCATTTAATATTGAGGGGTGAATATAGAGAAATATTTTCATCTGTGAGGGAGGTTTGACCACCGAAAGGTGAGAATTTGAGCAATATGTGATTCACAATGCACCCACCTCCCTTTCATAGTGAATGAAATGAGAAACTAGAGCTTTCCGATGTAGATGGTGAAGAGCCGAATGATGTGGGATGAAGAGGAAATCTCAAATAATCATGTGTAATGGTCTAGAGTAGAAATGAGAATGTTGATCATGATTTAGAAGGGAAATTATGAATGTGCAACAATTTTCTGAAAACTCATGCTTTGGGAAAAGGGAAGGATTTTCCTTCTGACCATTATTCCCTATTGAGATCATGAGTTGTCCTTTTGAAATGACACTCAAACTGATTCCAAAGAGCCTCCAAATCTGTGCCAAGATCATTTCATTATTGTTTTGATGTAGACATAGCTTCTAAACTTAGGTGACATACTTATAATGACTTAGGATGGCGACTAACTCATAATAAGCAAGGATTTGTAAAACATGATTTTTTGTACTCTTTCCAAGGTGACCAAATTCTTCCTATGATTACCCTTTGTAAGGAAAACACATGAATTTGGAAATTGGAATATTAGCAAAATAGACACCTTTACATGACATTTAATCTAAATCTAGACCTCTTTGAACAATAATAGTCAGATCATCATGACTAATATTTACAAATTTGACCTTAGATACATAGAAAGACTAACATGACCAAGATTCCTATAGATAGGACACTAACACCTAATATCTGCACTTATTTTTTGTTCCCTTAACCGAATTCACTGAGCTTTAATTTCATGCCTAACGGAACTATACAAAGTTTATATAGAGAGTTATTTTCCATTTTGAAGAGATGTGATTGTTGGAGTTAAGGATTCGACTTGTGTAGGCTCACGTCAAATTGACACATGATTTTTTCTTTTTTACTTTCAAAAAGATCATATCTCTCTAAAGAAAAGAAATTATAGGGTTTATGAATACTTTTTAGAAATGGATTTAGGCCTTCTGCAATCAAATGTAATCAACTTTACAAGACATTGTTTCTAATGTCAAAATTTTTATTTATTTATTTCATGAAATTGTTTTGTTTTTTTTTTTCTTTTTTTCTTTTTTTTTATGACAGTCTGTTGGGGTTTTGGAAGTTTAGAATGTGGATAAGGCTCATTTATTTATACTCTTATGGATCTTAGGATATTAGGATATCATGATGCTAGGATATTATGAGTCTAAAAGTATTTAGGATTAGGTTATAGGAATTATTTTAATATGACTTCATTTAAATATCATCATTCTTCTAGGGTTTTGGGATTAGGGTAACTTCATCATAAGGAAATAGGGTATGGGATACAAGTTAGGTTTAGGATCTTACATCAGCTTTAATTATTCTAGGTCAAGCATACTTAGGGTTTACATTTCAAAATTTCAAGGGTTTCCTCCTTGACACCCTTAAAAAGGTTAGGGCATCATGAAACAAGGTTTTCCATCTAGAATTTCTTTAACTTTCATTTTGAATTAAGTTATTTTAGGGAAACATACACATATGCGCTTATGGTTTTCAGGTTTTCATTTATTGGAGCTAGGGAATTATGTAGTCAAGCATCTAGGACATGGGAATTATGTTTTTATTTCTAGCGTTTGCACATAGGATTTTATCTAGGGTTTTATTTTAGGGCATGCTTCAACTAGGACTTTAATGCATATTTCATGCTAGGAATTCTTGCATGCTTATGGCTTCCAAGCTAAGGACTAGGGTTTTTTGTAGTCATCATATTTGACAATGGAATCATTGTATTGAAATCAATGACAACTTTATCCAACAATCCAAATCACTCAGCACCTACTATAGTTTTGTCAGCCTTCTCTCTTGGTATGTTAGTTTTTGAACCACCTGTTTCCTCTCTTATTGATTATTTCTTTGTTTCTGGGTCATGAGTGGGTGTAGGGGCCTATGAATGTTCTTTTAGTGCCTTCATGATCTTCGTTCATGTTCCTATCCTTTCCAAATGCAGTTTTATCCCTCTCTGGGGGTCCTCCTATGGATTATGTTAGTGTCATTATTTTCATACTTCCATCAGTGATCAAAAATACTCTTTTCATATCATTTTAGGAGTACCATTCAAAAAATTTTAATCATTTCATTAGGTCATGTAAAAAATTCACTCACTGATCATAGCCCTAGTCATAGAACTTCACTCTCCCTCAAAATTTATACTTGTTGGCCCACCTTCATGTCTTGATGAGCATATTTCACTCATGAGAGTCTGTTTCATCATGTCACTATGTCAGTCAAAGTCATCATGGAGTCTGGTCATTTAAGGTCCCATTAGGTCATTATGTTTCATTTTCCAAGGTTAAATAATACACCATTTCATTGGCATAAGGTCAACAAAAATAATGAGAGTGATCCAAATAATATTCCTTCATCATCTTAAAGGATTTTCCAACATGAAATATGATCTCCAACAGCTGTACCTACTCATTCAGCGGGCGGCCCTCAAGGCCGAACAGATTCATGCAGAGCTGGAGCAGTGATGTACCGAGCAGCTTAATCAGATCACGGCACTTACTGAATAGTGCAATCAGTTTACTAGGGAGAAAACCTACCTACAGGAGTAGGTCCCCGTTACTGCTCGTGCATTCTCCAACTTATGGCCCGCTGCAAGGGCTCATTATGCCCCACTTCCTGCCAATATAGCGGAGGACAATGTAGCCATCCAGGCTCACCACCTCCGAGCTGTTTTCACTGACCTATGCAGGGAGAACGAGGAACTCCAAGTGGCATTAGCTGCACGGCCTACCCTTCCAGACCCACAGATTGTCCATTCAGAACAAGTGACTGCCAAGCAGACACAGGCAGTTAATATGCAAGCAACTCTCCATTCCACTGCGGCTGCGGCTTCCGCCCTTCTACGGAGTCTACAGGAGTGCTCACTCGCTCTAACTATCAAGACTCAGCCTATCTCTGCCCAGCTGCAACAAATTTCCCATGACATTCAGGAGACCGTGGACCCAGCACGGTTAGATCAGCTCTATGCCCAGGTAGACGAGCTGGAAATTCAAATGCAACAGATTGAGGCCGACACGGCAGCGGCTAAACAGGTCATCCGGGAGATTCTTCTGCCTATTCGCGCCAATGCTGACTCCATCCAACAACTGGATTCCAAGGCAGAAGCCCAGCTTGCCACGCTGTTCGGGGCTGCCCCGACGACTCTAGACGAGGCCGCCGTCACCCGGATCTATGAAGAAGCCGACTTGCTTATGCAGGAATGGCAGCAAGCGGTGGCAGACTTCACTGGGCTTCAAGATACAGCACTCCGCAGGGTCCCGGAGTTGGGGCCCTTGTTTGAACAACCGCACGGCGGAGCATAGCAGGGAAGGGCGCAGGGCGAGGGCACAGCAGAACAGAGCACGGGAGCCAGCGGGGAAATGGAAGTAGAGACGGTTATTTGTGATTGACTCGGGGACGAGTCAAGGAATTGTGGTCGAGGCCTATTGGGGCCCTTGTTTTTGTTTAGTTTTGAAATCTTGGCTAAGACATTTTGAATATTTGACCCTTTTTGAGTTGCGGAATGAATACACATGGCAACTGCGACCGCGCCGTAACTACCAGAAGTCGCGGAGTTATCAAGGTGGCGCGGAAGCATGCGATAGCTGGAGATAGAACAGGGACAAGTACAGATGAGGGAAACACACAACAGAAGACAGAAGGTAGAACACATAGATAACAGGAGAGACGCCGGGAGAAGCCGAAGTAGAGCTACAGAGGAACTGATAGTCGCACGAGTGGGTGAATAAATAACAGTCACCCGGCTGAAACAAGGAGGCTGCTGAAGAGGTTGCGAGGCTCGAGACAGGGAAAGACGCACAGAGTAGCTGCAGAGGAACCATGCATGTCCTTCCTATGGCTCTCTATCTTCTCTATTCTACCTTTCTGTTCTGAAATCCTTCTGTATCAGATTTGTAAGCTATCAGTGAGAATGCCATGTAATCCTGTGTTCTGCCAAGAGATTAATATAATGGAAGGTTGTTGTCTCAATAAGATGTCTATGTGATTTTAATGTGCTTATGCTGGTTTAAAATTTTATTTGCAAAAGTCTGAATGCTTATTAAATGATCTTGCGTATATAACTCTGTATATGCAATGGATGCGCTATTCTTCATTAGTTGCGGGTTTGTTCCTTGCCATTGATCTCATCCCCTTCTGCATGTGGTTGCGGCACGCCTCGAGTGAGACACATTGCTCCCCAGAGCAGGGTGAAAATGCCGATGTGTTCCTAGACTACACCAGACCCCTTTGTTGGCCACAACTCTTGAACCTGGGTCTTGTCCGCGAGACCTGACTTCTCGCCAACAAGCTATTTTTGTACATGATAAGTTAGGAAAAGTTAATTTATTTCCCTTTTTTAGCATTTTTTGAGATATTTTATTAGATATTTTGTGCCTTGGGATTTGCAAAGCCTCAAGGGAAAAATAAGATATTTTGGATAGGCCAATGAGATTGCAAGTTGAACTAAGAGGTTTTCCTCACTTTAGCCTATATATTCCAAAGGCTTTCATTGTAAATAAGGCTAAACTTGAAGAATAGAAGCAATATATGGTCATATAAGCTTTGGAAGAAACACTTGTCTCATGCTTTTGGATAGTTTCTTGGATGTTCTTGGATGACGAAAGAGGATTGTTGTTGGATTCCATGACTTGGTAGAATGGTATAGTGTCTCTCTCTCTGTTTTGTTTCCTAGTTTTCATTCATAAATCCATGTTCTTGCTTGCTATAAGACAATAGAGAACAAATTTGAGACATGCCCTTGGAGGCACCTCAAATTTCCTGTTTCTTTATAGTTTCCATGTTTTCTTCATTCTTAGTCACATTAAATAATTCTTGATTGCTCTTTAATAACTTAAGAATATTGTTTGCTTGTTTCATTTATGGTTTTATGCATGCTAAGTATGATTTACGGTATGCCCTGCTTACTCATGGCTAGCTATAGCTCCACCTATGAAACTTCTCTTTGATTGATTAGATTGTCATTTGTTAAACCAAGGAAGTCTTGTATTGATCTTGCCCTTTGCCTAAGACTATGCAATCTTGTTTTCAAAGTGCCCAATAGCTTGAAGTACTATTTTTAGGCATTCCTACATAGTGATTTGAGTTGTTTGTCTCTCTTAAATGTATTTCCCCAAAGTCTGATAGCAATTTCCTAAAGTTAGAGAGTCGTATATCTCTATGCATGGCCTGAATGTTTATTTCTATGTATTGATCAGCTTATAGTTACATTTCTCATGATTAATGGTTTTCCCTACCATGCTTAAGTCAGCTATTAAACTATTTGTGCTTGAAATCCTTTTTTATTCACAAACTTGATGTCCATCTCACTCCATTTTTCCCAAAGATCTATTTTACCTCGAATCAAATCGGCCCTTCAGCAACCTTGTATCACCATCTGAAAGCTTTCTCGAACCTTTTCAACCCCATAGCCTAGTTGATCCAAAATATTTTTACCTATCTTAATCTTTGATCAGTTCATCCCTCACAACCTAAACACCAAAACCAAAAACTTACTTCATAACTAGCCTTAAATAAAAACACAATAATTAAACACACATATATCCCTTACACAAATAGAGATAGCCCTCTTTGAGTCCAGGAAAGCCAGGTCCTTGGGCTCCAAAGATTGGTTTGATGTTACACTGTCATTTGGCTTGCCAATTAGCCAAATCACGGGACCCTAACATAATGACGATCACGGTGGGACTAACTGAGTACATAACAGTCTATCAAATTCTTGTAGATTCATTAGTATTTCAAAATTTAAACAAGCAAGCAGTCCATATAATCATTTATATTAAACTCTTTTTGTTATCACCACCCTAGCAAAGTGATGAAATAGGTTTAGAATACTTTAATAAACCATACGCTACACATAAAACTCAAAAAACCCCAAAAACATTCCCAGATTGGCTTTTCTCTAGTTACTGGTGGTGGACCATAGCTACATATTAACAAGAACAACCAAGTTCCACCTGGCAACTCCACTATCCTCCATTAGGCCTAAAACTCCATAAAAAACCAAAAAATTCATAAACCATACTTTTCTGTTAACTCATCCTTTCCAAAGCTTAAAACTAATGGTGCAAACTCTGTAATCAGTGGCAAACTAAGTATAACTTAGTGATTCAGAAGACTTCACCTAAACATAGGAGATAAGTAGAAATATTCTTGCCAAAAAGAACCATTAGCTTGTCCATACAGCCTAGCAAACTGTTGAAACCAAGTGAATCAATCTTCTTTGGAAGTTTTCATCTCAAAGTTTGCTATAAAACTTTTTCCTGAAAGCATCTTTGATAGTGTTGGTGGTGGACCATAGTTCTCATAGAAATCCACCTAGAGACTCCAATATTCCTCATTTTTTTTTGTCCATCCTTCACATTAGTAAACCCCTAGAGAGGCCATCCATCCAAAATAATCACAAATGCCATCCTCTCTGAACTCTAGACTCGAAATATGCATTCACGAAGAATCAAAACCAGATCTCATCCAAACCAAAATCCCCCTATCATAGTAGATGACCCAGAGAAGATTCTGTGGCAAGCTTCTGAGACTGGCAATTTAGCTACCGATAGGTCCATTCGTAAAGCAAGATCAGTACCTGAACACTTCACAGCTTTGCAAGATTCCCCATTTGACTTAAAATCATCAAAAACCCTTTTTAGAAGTAAGTCACAAAGTAAGATAGACTTTGACGATCTTGAGCCCCTAGATCTGCCACAGAGTCCTAGTAAAGAAGCCTCGCCTACTACACCTCCCGAATTTTAGCTTCTCCATCACTTTGGCTCCTACCATCCCAGATCTGAAAATCAGATCACTAGTCCAAGTACATATGCCACACCCATCCAAACCACTATTGTTCAAACCACCTCAGCTCATCCCACAAGCCCTCATTTTGTACATCATCCATTAGCTCCCGTCATGGCAGCCTGGTATGCACCCTTGGTGTTGCCACAACCTTTGGCTCCCTTACAAAATGACTTTCAATCCAAAATCCCGCACTTTACCAGAGTTGAGACTACCACATCTCAACAACATGTAGATGGGATTAGCGATGCCTTTGAATACATGGAAATAGAAGACGAGACCATCAGAATGAGGATGTTTTCCCAAAGCCTGGGCGGAGAACCAAAAAAATGGTTTAAGAGCTTAACTCCAAATAGCATCCACAATCTCCCATAACTCTACCAAACCTTCATAAACAAGTGGGAAATCTGAAAGAACCCCATTCAAATCCTGTCAGAGTATAACAATCTAAAAACGGGAAAATGGGGAAAGTGTCCAAGGATACTGCAATAGGTTCAACAGTGTGTATAATGCCCTCCCACCTCACTTCAAACCTCCACTTGGCTCAACCTTGGAAAATTTCCCCGAAGGCTTTGACCCAGACATGACTTATCAAATAAGAGACAAGGACCCCCCTACCTTAGAGGAAATGCAAAAAATGGCCATAAGTGTAGAAGCCAACTTAGCAAAAATAAGAGCTAGGACTAGATCAGAAAGGAAAGTCACATACTGGGATGAGGTCTCCACTTCAGCCCCTTCCTTAGATCCTAGAATAGATGACTTGGTTAGGTCCATGGTCAAAATGTGGGAAAAAATAAGTGAAAAGACCCCTCTCAGGGACAACCAACCAAACCCTCTAAACAGAAACTAGAACCAAAATTTTAGGAGGGAACAACCTCAAAACAAACCAAGGGAAAATGACCAAAAAATTACACCACCCTTTAATGAAAATTATGTGGAATAAGATGATAGGGATACATAACCCATTGATGAAAATCATTTGAACATCATAGGGTCTGATAACGAGAGTGAGGTTTACCTCACAGAAGAAGAACAAGCATTCTTCTCTCCGAATCAAGATGAAACCAACTATGAAGATCCCGAGGATCCTGCCATAGATTTTCAGAATGCCATAGTAGAATCTCACAGGCAGTATGACCTTAGAAGTAGAAAAAACCAAGACAAATCCAAGAAATGTAGCTTAGACACTGCTAGAACCCCTGATACCATCCTTAAAAAAGCAGTGGACGGCAACAAAATCATTGTCAAGAAAACTGACCAAAACAAAGATAAAGTTATTCAAACAAGTTTTGGCTCAGATGCTCCTAGTACTTCCACAAAGATTTCCGAGATGGCTGTGACGAACAAAGGCCCGAACCAGAGTCAGTAAATTAAGAACATAGAGAAAATCATGTCTGAAAAAACTGAAGCAAACCTGTCTAAACTACAAGCACCTTTCAGTTTTGAGGGAGAAATTTCCAAAATAAATATTACCATGCCTCTCACTAAACTTATCACCCAAGGCTCTTATAAATCCCAAGTGTTAAAGGTCCTGAATATAGGAAATGATGCGAACACCCTTAATCTAGCTGATGACACTCCCGAAGTATTGTTTGGTCCAAAAATAGAAGGGAAATTCCAAGAAGGAACCACTCTTCTCTTTTACATCAGTCTGAATATCCATGACCAAATCCTTCACAATGCCATGCTACACTCTGGAGCCTCGCATAATCTCATGCCAAAGGTTGTAATGGAAATATTAGGCCTAGAAATCACAAGACCATACAAAGACTTGTATTCATTTGATTTGAGTAGAGTCAAATGTCTAGGCTTGATCAAAGATCTTTGTTTCAGTTTGGCCCAAGTACCTGCAAAACATCTGATCATGGACATATTGGTAGCAGACATCCCTCCCAAGTATGGAATGCTTTTATCCAGATCTTGGGGAGCCAAGCTTCAGGGAAATATTCAACTTGATATGACCTTCGCCACTATTCCTGTGTTTGACCAAACTAGAATACTCTACCAAGAATCACACATGAAATATATGATTAGCAGCCAAGAGAGGCCAGATAACATCCCGATTTACTCCTTGCATTCTGATCTGAACTCTTTCATTCTACACACTGATGAGGACATTGAAGAACTATCAAAAGGATTTGAAACAAACTTAGACACACCACATCATCTGCCCCAAGTTCTCTATGATGAACTAGACACTCAAAATTATCATAATCATGAGTAGCTATGTCTTGAGGAAAGTGAGTGTGTTCCTTTTGAAACAGGGATAGAGCAAGAAGAACAAACCATTATGTACTATCAAGCAAATTTCTCAAACCTTAGGCAAACATCAGCAGTAACATTAGGAAAAATTTTCAGAACAGATGCATTAGAAGACTTACATATCACAAACCTCTTTGGAACTCAGGGGCAGGGAAGCTTAATGTTCTTGCCATACCTTAAGGATTTACCATCACATAACTCTACCATTTCAAATGAAACCTTGACTGTAGCCATAACAGTTCAAAATATAGAAAAAAATCCTGATAAACTTCTTATGAGAAGAGATGATGACTGCAGTCCAAATATACCTGAGTTACTTGAACTGGCTAACATTCTGTCACTACACCAAAGACTTAGAACTGCTAGAATTGGAAATCTTATTCAAAATACTACTTCATACAGAGAAAACAATGAGAAACCTATGCCACTTCCATCACTCCGAGAAATAACTTTGACAAAAGAAAATACAAAAATCTAAACCAAACAGTAATAATCAAAGATAAAATAGCTGTTCATAGGATCTGTTTTGATTTTAGAAGAACTAATACACACCCTTGTGACAAAATTTTTATCCTTCCTGCCCAAGACCATGATATACCAATGATAAGTGTTTTTAATCATATGTCTTTGCAAGATGATGTTTCAAGTTATAGCCAAATGATTCCTTTGCAAAACAGATAGTTTAAAGAATTTTTCCAGTATGCTAGAAGTAGTTCCAGTTTCAAACCCAGAATTGAAAAACCACTGGATATCAAAAATATGCTCCTAAAATCCATGTTTCCAGTTCTGAATTTCTGCATTTTGATGTACCTTGATGATGTCATCATATACTTCAAAAATGATAAAGAATATCTGCATTATTTGAAAAAGATGTACAACAAAGGAAGGAGTGGAAATCAGAGGTGTAAAGAGGCACAATGGGAAGATACAGGGTTGTTCAGAGATTCATGCATGAATCTTTATGTCATGCTTGAAAGAGAAAATTTTCCAAATTTTTCTTTTCAAGAGCTGAGTGGACCAAGAGTGGTAGGAGATCCTTATGAGGATAAGATGCTTAAGTTTCGCCATTTCCAAGATTTCTGAGTCAAAAAAATTTCAATCATTGTATATACCATTGTTTGAAAAATAGATCAAAAATAGAAAATTAAAAAACAAAAGAAAAAGAGGGCAATTTGAAAAATAGAAAGAAGGCCCCATGTTCAAAAAATAGTCATTCAGAAAGTGCGCAAGTCTATATGCCGCTACTAGTGCTCAAATGTCTTGTTCAGTTATCTAGCCTAATCATAACTGAACATGTTTTAAATTTATTTGTTGATAAGTTAGTGAGTGGAAAAGATGGTCAACATTGTGTAAGATTGAATTATCAAAGAGAGTAGATTAGAAAAATATATTGGTTCCACATGCTCAAAACAGAACCAAAGAGGAAAGCGGGGATGAAAAAAAACTTGTGTATCCTAGCCACGCTTTTCTAGATTTCATTTTATGCAAAATAATATTTGTGTTCAGCTTGTCTTTCGTGCTACAAGAACATGACAAATCAGACTGTCTAATCCTAATTTGGTCATTTTTCAATTTCAAGTTTTAGATTAGAGAATAAAATCATGTCAAACAGCTTAAACTTGATAGTTGATCTAGCATAGGTAGAGAAACAAAGGAGTTCATCAGCTTAATCTGAACTTCCGGCAGATATAAGTGTAGAACTAGATAGGTTCATTTTTCAAAAAAAAAAAAAAGTATGTCAAAGGGTTGCTAGTCCAAATGCACCCAAAAGAAGAAAAAATGTTAGGAAATATAGTGGGGTAGGTAGAAATATCATCGATGCTAATCATGCTGTCAATTTACAGAAATAGCATCAAGGAAGAAAGATATTTGCGCCAATGGATAAAGGAACTGTTCTTCAAAGAACCAAGATCTGAAATTCTGGACACCTCCTGAAAAGGATCTGCCCTCCCCAAATGGAGCCACTGTCAGTCATCAGTATTTTTCACTTGTTGGTGATGACTAGTTGTTACAACCAAGTTTTCTAGCAGCTGATCTCAAAATTTGTCAAATTTGCCAGCTGGAAAACACCCATGAACATTTTTTCCCTCCTACCTTTTCAATCAGCCCATGACAAGATAAAACCTCATTGTCAAAGCCCTATCTAGCCTCAGCCATACTAGCTTGTCCATCAGCTCCAAGGAAAACAATCCAAATCTGTCCAAGAAGTCTCCCCTAAGTTAGGTAGTGGTGCTTTAGGCATTTCTCCCTTGTCAAACTATCCTAAAAGCCAAAGAACCTCTATCTATTATCAACCAGTCCTAACAGACCTTCCTATTCTGCAAATAAAGTTTGGTTACACCCTTAAGTCGTGCCACTAACAAGCCTTGAAGTCTTAGCAATACATATGCCACAGGTCAAGCTGATATTAGGTAAAAGTATAGTTTTTCAATGTCTTTTTCAAAGAGTAGAAGTCTACTAGTGTTCCAGAAGACAATATTAAACTCAACATGAGAAGACAATTGCTTCTCATGTGGTTTTGAGCCTGGGTTGCAACTACAGGGTAGAGAGTTATTTCATTAAGCTCCTGCAATCATAGTCAAAGGTTAGTGAATTATAAATGACAATAAATGATTTTGCAGATACTAGCCAAATTGCTTGTGATGTCTAAAGAGGCGCAAAGGTATTTGGAAAGAAGAATTACAAGTCTCAGAGAAATGCCCATCATGACTTATTATCAATTTGTCATCTTCATTTGCTTAAGCATGAATAGGCAGTGAAAGGAAAGATAACACTGTTTAAAAGCTAGTGAAATGGCATCACTGAGAAAACCTCCTCCATACACGAGTAGAGGGTTGAAAGACTGAGAAAACCTCCTTCATTTTACAAGCAGAGGGTTTAATACTGAGAAAACCTCCTTCATTTTACAATCAGAGGGTTTGGCACTGTGATAAAGGCCTCCTTCATCTAATAAGCAGAGGGCCAAGGATAGAGATTTATTTTATGGTTTTCACTAACTGAAAGACAAATTTTAAGAGCAGTGGGAGAAAATTGAAGGCTTATGGACAGAGAAATGGTGTTAAAAACAAAGAGAAAGCAAGGGTACTGTAATGATCAAAGACGCTGATTTATCTTCTATCAGAGTTTTCCTCCAAAGGCAATCTAAAGACAAAATGAAAAAATTATGTTGAGGTATGTGATTTCATCAAAAGTTTCTAAAGATTTTCACCTTGATCAACAGGCATGAAATCTGGCCATGATTTTCCTTCAGAAAACAGAGTTGAAATTAGTGGAAATCCATTCAAGTTTTATAAGTGGGAAGTTGGGTCAAACATAAGCCAAATAGTGATGCTAATACTCAAAGAAGGTTTGTTCTTCCTATTCATGAAGGTCTTTGTCAAAAAACTAATCAAATGGATAAGAAGGTAACCTAAGCCTAATTTCTGAAGAAGGATTTGCAAATAGACACATAGGTTCATAAAAGCGAAGAAAGGATATGGCAAGTGTTTCCATTTCAGGAACAATACTTGAAGAAATGAGGCATGATGTTGTCACAAACAAAGGACTTTTGAAACATATGAAGATACCTAGCTGTTGCATATAAATGCAGGAGAAGCCTTTAGAGGATCTTATTTTTAATGAGCATGTGTTTGTCAAACCCAGGAAAATGCAGTTAAGTTTCCCCCAGTCAAAAAGCAATGTCATTCAAAAGGCACATCTACAATCATTCACATGGCTCGGAGCAGATTTTTCCTCTACAAAACAGATATCAACAAAGGAAACAAAGTTTCCTCCTTAATGAGAAATAGTGGAAATATTTTGACTCTTAAAAGGGCTTCTTTACTTTAAAAAAGAAGTTGTTCACGCCAGTGTGTCATTTATTTGAGAAAAGATGAGTCTTTGTTATGTTTCAAAAGGAACATTTGCTTTATGTGTAATTATGACCGAGAAAGCCTTTTCAAAAGGGCCTCCAAAACCCTCACAAAGCAACCTCAGGGGTAATCGTCTTTTTCGAATTTAAGAGGTTAAAGGACCGTTGCAAGCCCATTTTAAAGTTTCAAAAACGCAAACAAGCACTCACAATCGCTCTCCTAACTGCCCATTGAAGAAAAGAGAGATTTCGAGCGAAATTATAGAGTCTTTGTGGCGATTAAGCCCGTGCGACGCACCTGGAAAAGTGCGCGCCACGTTCAGATGCGAAATTACACAAGAATATAATGTTGGCATGGCGCGCGGCACACCTGTGCGCGTGGTCACCTTTTCCCGAAGGCCGACCCAACTCTTCTACACAGCACGGTGTTCTTTCTAGCAAACGTGCAGCTCACTCCTTGTGCTTTCAACAAGCTTTGAGACCAGCTCAACTGATCGAACAAAGGGCCATAAGCCATCCCAATGTATTCTCCAATGCCTAGTACTAATGTTTTGAAATCCTAAAGGGGTGACAAGGTTATTCTCATAAGACAAGAAGCAGTGATATAGGAGGATAGGGTTTTTGATCAAAAACAAATTTGGTTAGGACTGTAGATGACACAAATCATTTCAAGTGATAGGAGAGAGTGTTGAAATAGTTTTAAGATCCCTTCTTGTTTTTCAAAAACAGTGATAGTGAAGGATTATGGTTCTAAAAATATGAAGGGCTGGGTATGTGGATAAAACTTCCTTTTTTATGATATGAGAAAGAAACTCTGTGCATCTACCATAGTTTAAAGAAGAAACAACAGTGTTTGAAGGTCCCAAGGTCAGTCTAGAAAGATGTTCAACTTCCTCTGTTGAGAAGAGAGCCTATAATCGTTGAAGGTGCCCTAGCAGTGGTGAAAAACAAAATTAACCCCTGTCTACAAAAATCTAAGAAAAAACATTGTTATAAGGTGGAAGTTTGATCATTATAGATTGTTTTCTCTGTGTTATGAAATAGCAGACTAGTGCTGCCTCCGTTGTCCCATAAAAAAAAGTGTGGTGAAGGATTTTGCAAAGTCAGTTAAGGGTGTTTTGTCTACCTCTGTAAAAATAGTGAATACAAGAAAAGTGTTGTGGGGGAGGGTGTTTTTGTTTTTATCTAAATACAAGGTTGTTTTGTTTCTATCAAAACACAAGGAAATCTCTGTTCTACAAAAAGCCACCATTACCTCTTCTTCAAATTATTTTGCCCAAGCACAGTAATCATTTGACTGTGTGCTCTTTATTTGATAACTATTTGTTGATTGGCTTAAAAAGGGACAAAACAATGATTTGTAAGTAGCAAAAAGTTGGTGTTAAAGAACCATTTCACACAGCATTTGAAGCAGTTTTCCTTGGTCAAACAGTGACTAACAAGGAGGACAGAGGTGTGTGCTTGAGAAAACATTCCAAAGGCCATTTGAGACAGCTTGGTGTTGTAGAGAACATTCAAAACAAGATGCCTCCTAGGTAAAACAGTAGGAGTGGTCTGCACAAGAGATTTGAGCCTGTTTCCACTGAAGAAGTGAATGCCCATCCATCAATTTTGTTTAATTTCCATGAGGTTGGGTGTTTAGATTTTTGTCAAAGAGCATGATGAGGAAGAAGAGCATGAGCAAGAAGAGGAAAGTGATGATGAGCAGCAGCATGATGAAATAGGGCAGTAAGGGGATGATGAGGAAGATGATGATGAGCAGCATCGTAGCGAAACAAAACAGCAAGGGGGAGAACATAACAGTGAGGCAGAACAACAGACTCCTGAGCATGATGAAAATGAACAACAACATCATAAAAAGGAACAGTAGCCTTATGAAGAAGAAGGGCAGCATGATAAACAAGTGCAACACAGTGAGGATGACATTCCTAAAAAGGAAATGCACAAGGACAGTCAAGGCATCCATGAAGAAATCCAAGACAGTGGCAAGAATGAGGAGCAAAGTGACAAGGGTAAAGAGCCAATGGAGCATGTGCTAGCTGCCTCTCCTAGGCAAGGGGCCATGCTCTCTTCTCTGAAAGTGGCCAAGCCCTAGACATCAAAGAAAATGGTGCCTAGAGTTGTAACTCAAAATGTGACTAGGGCCCTCCGAAGCAAGGGAAAATTTCCCAAGAAGCCCATTATCGAATTTCCCAAGAGGAGGAAGACTAAAAGAGCCACCCAAAGCAAAGGAAAGGAGAAAGAAAAAGGCAATCATGAACAGGAAAGGGAATTCGACATCATCCAAATCCAAAGTGATGATAGTGATAATGAAGCCTAGATCCTAGAAAATCTCTTGATCAGTAGAGAAAACCAAATTGATGCTTTGAGGACTGATTTTGAGAGGGCTAGGAACTTCAATCAATTTTTGCAAATTCAAAACAAATAGATGAGTGTCCATATGGTTGTATATGAGACACGGGCCATCAAATACAAAAAGGAGGCCTCCAAAGCACAAGTGAGATTGGAAGAACTCATGGGTGAGTTCGATGAGAGCGAAGGCGAAGATTAGCCCAAGCGAAAGAGGCCAGGAACCATGGGGCTCTGTTGTGACCAGCAACAACCCCCCCTTTTTTAATATTAGTAATAATACTAAATAAAAGGGGACCCTTAGTTAAAAAATCAAATAGGATTTGTTTTCCTTTTCAAATAAAACTTTCTATTTCTATATGTAAAACTGAAAATGCGATTTTGCGATTTTGCGATAATGCGATCCCAAAAAGCCTATACAATAAACATATTGGTCGCAGATCGCATAGCGCAGAAAACATAAATGTTGAATGAATATCTTTTGCGCTATTTAAAATTTTGCGCTTTTGCGAGATTTGCGATGAGCGCTTTTGCGCTATTGCGCAATTTGCGCTTTTGCGCTATTTACAAAATTGCGATGGTTTCATTTTGCGATATTGTGATATTGCGACATTGCGATATTGCGCAGCAAATCGCAGATCGCAACGTCGCAAATTCATAAAAGTGCGTTGTTCAAAGAAAATCTTCCCATATATCAATATCTGTTATGCGCTTTAATGATTGGATTAAATGAATGGATTGACAATTAATGGTAAATGAGATTTTGTTTTGATTGAAAGTCGTTTCATGATAAAATAATATATTTCATCCGCCTTTGCATTTAAAACTATCTCATCACCTTTTCTATGCCATTACTCTCATTCAACTCGTAAAACGCAGGCACGAAGGAGCAAACGTCTATACAAAGCTTTCATAGAACATTATGGGTAAGAAGGAGAAGAGCTCGAATTCTGAAAACAGAGAAATGGCTTCACTATATGCAGACACCGCTTGCAATAAGGATGCCGGTATATCCACTTGGGAAGGAATGTATAATTTGCTGGAGGAAGAAAATCCTGTGGTATTAAAAGTTACGGCTACAGCAGGTTCTAGTAATACGTCTGAAGCAACCCTCAAAGAACTGGCTTGTTCATTTCTGCATAGGATAGCGGCAAGGCCGAGGATTCTCCCATATACGGACATGGTGAAATGGGTGCTAGACAGCACCGATATTTCAGACAGGCAATTTAGAACTCCATCTCAAGAGCTAATCGGGTCATTCACCACGGAAGATGTGAGGCTGATGTATAAGTTGCCGGAGCCTCAGGCGACTTATAATAAGCAATTTATGGAAGATTTTGCCAGAGAGCATGCAAATTTGTCAGAATGCACACAAGAGTGGACCAAAAGAGATGAGCCGTTGAAGAAAAACAAACAAGGTATGTACAGTACTGGTTCACTTACCTCTCCTTATTGTTTTGCTGCTGCCATGTTATGCAGGCTTTTTGGAAAACCTGACATAAATATGATCTTGCCTAAATGGATCCCTTTGTTGAATGCTGCCGTTAATTCTACAATTGTAGATTGGGCCAAAATCTTATCTGATAATTTGACCACTGCCATTTTTCACTACGGTCCAAACGAAGTGTTTCTCAGCGGATTTATCCGCCTTTTTATTTATCTGCTTATGTCATGGATGCTATCTGTTATGTCTCTAAATTCCCTGTGATGGGTTGGCAATGGACTATCCACGATCCTTTGCCTATTCATGTGTACCATAAGGAACTATGGGAGTCTAAGTTTGTCCCCCATTTTTACCAAATTTTCCATGCTGTAATGCTGCCATTGTACAAAACATTGCATAATAAGGATGCCCCAAGGTTATCCCCAGAAACAGAGGTCGACATTCTCCCCGTCGCGAGATGGTTTGGAGAAGAATTGTTCACTTATATTAGGGTTTTTGGAAGTTCTGCTTCCCCCCATGTTTTACCCCTATATGTTCCAGATAGACTTGTAGCTCGGGAAATTGCTTATCAGACCTGTGGCCAAGGAGGTATAACAAAGGATTTAAAAGAGAAGAAAAAGGCATTTGGCCACAATTTCCCATAAAATGTGGAACATTTTCACTGTTCGATATTGGTCATGCATTCCAAGAGATAGGCAACATTACATGCCTACAGCTGTTCAAATTTTCGAGAAGGTTATTCGACCCAAATGATATTGTTAAGAATTTTACCAATGCAATCAGAGTAAGGGAATTTTCCGGGGAACAGGATCCTTTTGATGATATGTTCCAAGCAAGAAATTCATTCAAAGAAGTTTTGAATTCAGCTCAAGCGCAGTTATCTCCAGAGGAATTTCAGGAATTCAAGCTTTACAGAGAAAGAAGACTAACTCCTATTCCTTTGGAAAATCTACACTTAGAGCCCGCAAGGGAGCAAACTCCTAGTGTTAGTCTTAATGACAGTTCAAGTGCAGATAAATCTAAATCAAAATATGACAGAGATTCTGAACATTCCAATAAGTGTAATGAAAAGGAAGATAAAATGGAAGAATCCATTAAAGATTCTGCACAATCAAAAGAACTTAATCAACATCAAATTTTGACTTCTCAACAGACAAATCCTCCTCCAACCAATGTACAGCAACAGCCAGTCATTATTGAATTAGACAAAGAATGGGAAACCTTCAGCCAATTGATTAATGTAGAAGGATAGAATGTACAGACCCCTGTCCAGACAACCAAAGTTTTGAACACAGGAACAAGCAGCACAGTCACAGTGACAGAGCACATACCAATCACACCCTCCTCTGAAATTGTACTTAATGTGGAGGACATTCCTCCTCTAGATGTATTCTACAGCCCAAAATACAAAGCATTAGTGAAGAAACAGAGAAAAAAAAAGAAAGTTAGAAAGTGCAATTGCTACTGAAGCAGAACAACTAGATGTTTTGTGGAAAGATCCTGCCACAGAACCTACTGATAATCTCGCTAAATTATCTCAAATGAAAGGGGCTTATGCTTCTGCAACAATTGACAAAGCATTTGAGATAAAACTCTTGTTGAATGAAAAAGAAGAACAGATAAAAGTTCTACAACAACAATTGCAACAGGTACAGGCCAATAATGAAGCACAATTGAAACTTGAAGAGCTACAACAACAACTTTAAGAAATGCAAATAGGACATCAAAGAAGCTTGGCTGATAAAGAAAAGAAAATATAGATTATCCAAGACCAGCACACATATGATCCTAAGCTTCCAGAATTTATTTCAGAAACTATCTCTTTAAACAATCAACTACTGCAACAAGAGGAAGTTTTATGCCAAAAAATCTTGCAATGGAATTCTTTTTGCCAAGAGAGCGATAAAATCACAAATCATGTCGTAGATTTACGAAATTATTATGATTTGATTAATGAAAAGATCAATGATTATCTGGTATGGCAAAAAACAGAAGAAGGCAGAAAAGCTGGTGCACCCATTATTAATGAAAACCATAAAGAAATACTGTTCAATAACTGGGATGCACAAATCAGAAGGGCAGAGAAGGCAGCAGAGGAGGCGGCTACAGCGGCAAACACTCTTACTGATTGTGTAAATGATAATTTACACAAAGCTAATTTGATTTCAGAAACTGTTCCAGGATATCTCCCACAGGCACATCAATAACAAACAGAATGGAGGCAAAAGGAAAAAGAAAGAGCAAAATCAATCCAAGGGCTGACAAGATTAAATTGGGACTCTTACTGGACATACTTAGTAAAGCCACACAGTCAGCACAGTGCGCTTAATTGTATCATCAATTCTACAGAGAAGATTGCTCCTACACTTGCCGACTCTGTCTTTTCAGGACAATTGAATTCTGAAGTCGGTCAACCACATCTTCTCAAAACTATGCTAGATGCCTTCAAGTTTAAAGACCAAGTTCATAAATAGTTAGTTAATAAGCTTTATTTTCTTAGATTTAGTTTTAATTTTACTGTATTTTAGCTTAGGAAAATGACGGTCATTAAACCGAATCCTTAATTTTTGTAATAGACTATTTTTAGATTTAGCTAAGTAGTATTTAAACCCTTTTCATGCATTTAGAGAGGGGTCCTGGATATTAATATTTTTAGACTTGGAGATTACATTTCTGTACTCCATTGTCTTATATATTTTTAAAAGGATCACATCTGGTGATTTTATGCGAAATTATCTTTGAAGTGTTGCATTTCTGTACCTTGGAATTTGATTTTGCATCAGAGTTACTGGATTAGAGTATCAGATTTCATTTGAAAGTCTTCAAGATGAATGAGGTATTTCTATCTGTTCACTGTTGGTTTCTTTTGTCTTATGATATTCGCTTTAAAATTTTCTATTATTTATATATATTTGTTTTCATAACGTTTCTTTTTATATATCATTTCTGAGTATAATTGAAACATTATCTTTCATAAGTATATGTGGATAATATGTTATGATGAATGCAATATGCTAATACAACTCTGTTTAATTTCTTAAACAGAGTTATCTTTATTTGTTTCTGCACATTTCGATTTAAATGATAATACATTTTTATGGTTATTATTAAATTGGAACAATCTTAAGTTGTATTCACATATAATTGCCCGGGTTAGTGTTAGAATTTCTTTATTAGTATTTAGTTTAAATTAGTTAGTTTTATTTCAGTCAATTTAGTCCCATTTTCACCCATCCAAATCAACCCATCACCAACCTATTCAGTTATAAGGAAACTAGTCCTTTAAATCCAGCCAGAGCCACCATACCAAATGGAAAAGGAGCTGTCATAAGGTCCCGATCGGGTGGTTTTCGCCAATGTTTGAAGCAGATATTTTCTAGGCTTCAACATTTTTGGCGCTAGAAGGAGGGCCTGAGCTATGAATGGCAAGTAAATCTTTACCCACAAGCCATTCTGAGAGCAAAACACCCTCATCAACTTCTTCAATTACTTCTAAAATACAAAATCCTATAGAAGAAATTGAGAAGAATATTCATACACCCACTACCAAAATCTCAAAACATTCAGACAATCAAAATCCTGAGTCTCCTGAAGTTCAAGATTTAATTCATAAATTGAAAGGATTCTCATTATCTCTAGACGAGTTTGAAATATCTAAAGGTAGTGTAACTTCAAAATTTGTTTCTTCAAAACCTCTTACTAGGCTTCAAAGTGAAAAACTTGGTATTTCTCCGAAAGAATTCCCTTTACCTAGTAGAGTCAAGACAAGAAAAATTCAATCGGAATCAGTTAGTGATATAAGTTCTTCATCTAATATTCAATTACCTGTTTCCGAAATCCCAACTCAACAAAATACAGTTGTTTCAACATCATCTCCTCAATCATCATCTGTTCAATTTTCATCAATCTCAACATCATCTATTCCAACAACTTCTATTCAAACACCACCAATCGCTACTACTCCTCCAATAGTTGTTCCAATAATGGCTAGACCATGGGCTACTCCAGGGGCAGTCAACATGGCTGCACCTTTACATGATTTACCAGACAATCCTGGAAAATAGCTTCCAAAATTTAGTCCATATCTTAACATTCAAGCTGAGGAACATATCAATAACTTTATGCTGGCTATAAATTTGAATGGAGTCACACATGAAGATGTTGTAGTCAGACTATTCCCTTATACTCTTCAAGGGGCAGCAGGATCATGGTACTTTTCATTACCTTCAGGATCCATAACAAGTTGGGCCATTTTTGCAGATCATTTTTTAACCAAATTTGGAGATGACAGATCAATAGCTACTTTAATCAACGATCTCTCAAATTTGAAAGCAGAACCCAAGGAACCCATTAAAGAATTCAACGCTAGATTCAACAAACTCTTGAACAAAATTCACACAGATTCAAGGCCTAGTGAACAAGTCAGAAGTGAATGGTACATAACTGCCTTACCCTCAAATATAACAATTTTTGTAGATAGAGCTGCAAAACCTACATTAGCCGAAAATATGAAGGAGGCTACTGCAATAGAAAAACGAATTATTTCTCTAGAAAAGAAAAATGCTATTGAGGAAAGGAAATCAAAGAAAGTTAGCTTCAGAGATGATTCAAAGAAAAAGGCCAAAGACCCATACGACATGGAAGTTTTACAGAAAGTCCTTAAAACCATGTCAAATGAAATGGTTGAAATTAAAAAACAAGTAGCTGAAACTTCTACCAAAAAACCATTCCGAAATTTCAGAAGAAATCAAGTTGAATCTAAACCTCCTAATGCAATCTCCAATGTAGAATCAGAATAAGAGGAAGAAGAAGAAGATACATCTCTAGTATCAGATGAGGAAGATGAGAATGAAGAAATAGCTGAATTGCATGGAATGTGGGATTTTATTCTCCCTAATTCTGATAGTGAGGTAGAACAAGAAGGTATGCCTGTAAGTACTAGGAGTAAATCTACATCAGAGCCTGTACAAGCGGCTCCTAAAAAGAAAATTACAACTCCAAGTCCCAAAGACAAATCCCCTGCAAAGAAAACTTCTCCATTACCTACTCAAAATCAGCCATCTTCTTCTAATCCTCCCACATCAACAACAAAGACTTTAGTGGTGTCAGATCCTATGGAATATAACATTGTTGAAGACATGAAAAAGATTAAAGCCAACATTTCCTTACATGAACTCAGCAAACCATCAGAAGTTGCTATTGAAAGAATTGAACGCTACACCAATTGCTCCTTTACCAAGTGGTGTAGTTGCAAAAGCAGCTAGAGGAGCTGGTAAGCCACCAGATAAGGTAGATGCTACTGATACAGTGCACATTGGAGAAAATCAAATTCTCAAACTCCTCCTTTTCTTTTGACTTATGAAATGTACAATAAGAATCTGCATAATTGTTTGATTGATTCTGGAGCTTCCTCTAATATAATGCCTACTTCTGTTTGTGCCAAATTGAATATCGAACCACAGAAATCGGCAGTTCATATTGTTCAATTGGATCGCTCTAAAGTTCAAGTTGTAGGAGAAATCAATTCAATTACTATCAGATTAGCTTCCGATCCTAGGATTGTCCAAAGAATTGATATTTTGATTGCAGATATTCCTGAATTCTATGGATTAATCTTAAGCAGGGACTGGTCTGTGAAACTTAATGGTTATATCTCAACCGATTATTCACATATGTGGCTTCCCTACAAAGGGAAACCAAATCAAATCAAAGTTGAACGAGAAAAACATATGACGCACACTGTCACTGAATTTGAACAACCTAATGAGCCTGTGGCATTCAACAACAATATTCTTGGAGGTTATTCTGCTGAATCATTTCTTGGAAACTTCGAAGCACCTGAATCACCTTTTTCTGTAAATACTTTTGTTTCTCAAATAGAAAATTTTTCACAATCTGATTCTTCCAAAATTGTAAATACTTCTTATGTAATTGTAGATAAACCAATAGATAAATCATTATTTTTTTGGTCATTATATTTTGATGGATCAAAGTCTAGTGATGGAGCTGGAGTAGGATGCATCTTAATTGATCCATATGGAGAGAAAACCATGCTGTCATGTAGGTTAGAATTTGAGTGTACAAACAATACTGCAGAATATGAAGCCTCGGTTCAAGGAATTTATAAAGCTATAGGGTTAGACGTTAAGTACTTGAAATTCTTTGGTGATTCTGAAATTGTCATAAAACAAGTTAGGAATACTATTCATTGCCTTTCAGGACATCTTAAACACTATCAAACCCTAGTACAAGATCTTACCACTCAATTTTTAGCATTCAATATTTCTCCTATTCCTAGGAATCAAAATACATCAGCTGACTTGTTAGCTAATGTTGCATCTAAACTCCTTCCTGTTGAAGATTGCAGTCCTGATAGGTTTTTCGAAGAATTGATTTTTCGACCATCTGTCCCGGATAATGTCACAAATTGGAGAGTTTTCTATCATGATCAAGATATTTTAAATTTCATGACTTCAGAGAAATCATATGATGAGCAAATTATTGATGAGAATGATCATGATTTACAAATTTCTTCAAAAGGTAATGAAAATCCCATTCCAAAATCTGTTGTTAAATTAGAGGACTTATATGATATTAAAGACAGATTCAAGAAAGTCACTAATGCTAAACTTCAAAGTTCCACTTTGAAGTTTGAATTAGTAAATCTTGGTTCTGATTCTAATCCTCAAAATGTTAATTTAGGACTCAATTTAACTTCAGAGGAAAGAAATGCTTTCATTAAACTTCTGAACAAATATAAAAATGTTTTTTCTTGGAATTATGATGATTTAAAAACGTATGATACTTCGGTTATTCAACACACAATTCCAATGCTTCCTGATATTAAACCTGTTCAACAGAAGTTGAGAAAGATTCATCCAAATCTCGAAAGTCAAATCAAATCAGAACTTAATAAACTTTTAAAATCCAAAATCATTTTTCCAGTCAGGCACTCCAATTGGGTTTCCAATATGGTACCTGTAAGGAAGAAGAATGGTGATATAAGAATCTGTATTGATTTCAGAAATTTAAATAAGGCATGTTTAAAAGACAATTTCCCATTGCCAACCATGGAATAGATACTTCAAAAGGTAGCTGGTTCTGAACTTATGTCCTTTCTCGATGGATTTTCGGGCTATAATCAAGTTTTAGTTCATCCAGATGACAGATTGAAAACAACTTTCGGAACAAAATGGGGAACTTATGCTTATCAGAAAATTCCTTTTGGTCTAATAAATGCAGGAGCAACTTTTCAAAGAGCCATGGACATAGCATTTAAAGGTCTGATCAATAAATCATTTGTTGTTTATCTTGATAACATAACAGTATTTTCAAAAAAGAGAGCCAATCATCTACATGATTTAAAGCAAATATTTGAAAGATGTAGAAGGTTTGGTATTTCCTTAAATCCAAAGAAATCTTTCTTTGCTTTGGATGAAGGAAAACTCTTAGGATTTGTCGTGTCAAAAGATGGTATATATATTGATCCAGATAGAGTGAAAGAAATTTCTGATATTTCTTTACCTCATAACAAAAAATCCATGCAATCATTTCTTGGACAGATCAATTTTGTAAAAAGATTCATTCCTAATTTTTCTTTAATTTTTTTACCTATGCAAAATATGATCAAGAAGAATTCAGTATTCAAATGGGGGCATAAAGAGAAAGAAGCCTTTGAGGCAATTAAACAAGCGATCATGAATGCACCAGCATTGAATACCACGGATTTTTCTAAAGATTTTACTTTGTATACTCTGGCCACCGAAACATCTTATGCAACTTTTTTAACACAGCTCAATGATCAGAAAATTGAGGCACCAATTTCTTTCTTTAGCTCAAATCTGCAAGGAGTTGAGCTTAATTATTCCGATGTTGAAAAACAAGCCTTTGCCGTGTTTAAATCAATCAAACATTTTAGACCTTTTCTCTTAAAAACACATACAAAAATCATTGTCCCATTCTCTGCAGTGAGGCAATTATTAATTCAAAAAGAAGTAGGAGAAAAGAGAGCTAACTGGGTAATAGCCTTGCAAGAATATGATATTGATATTAAACCAACTAAGATTGTTAGAGGACAAGGTTTTTGCAGATTATTGGCAGGAGCTCATAACATACCAGAAAATCAAGATTCAAATCAAGATATTCAAGTAAGTCAGATAAGTGTTACAGATTCTGAATCTCAGTATGATGATCTTATCTATTACTTGAAAAATGGGTATGCTCCTTCTAATCTCAGCTATAAGAGAAAACGTGCTTTAAGGTTAAAGGATATTAAATATGAGATCATTGATAATGTGTTATTTAGGAAAAATTATGATTCAATTTTATTAAGATGTCTTGAAAAGACTGAAGCTGAAAAGGTTTTGCAGGAGTTGCATGATGGACCAGCAGGAGGTCATTTTGGAGGTGATACCATAGCTCACAAAATAATTCGTGCTGGTTATTACTGGCCTACCCTTTTTAAAGATATGCATGATTATGTAAGGAAGTGCAGAATTTGTCAAACTGCAAGTGGAAGACAAAGGAAACCAGCTTTTCCTTTGCAACCAGTGACTATTGAGCAACCATTCGAACAATGGGGGCTTGACATTATTGGTGAGATAGTACCTCATTCTTCCAAACAACACAAGTACATCCTTACTGCAACTGATTACTTTACAAAATGGGTAGAAACAATCCCATTGAAGGTAGCCAATTTTGATGCAATTATTGATTTCATAGATCAATTCATCATAACCAGGTTTGGTGTACCTAACGCTTTAGTATTTGATAATGCATCTTACTTCTCTGGAAATATTTTAATAGAATTTGCAGTCAAAAGAGGTTTTAAATTGAAATATTCAGCAAATTATTATCCACAAGGTAATGGTTTGGCTGAATCCACTAACAAAAATCTTATCAAAATCATTAAAAGGACCATTGATCAAAATCAAAAGAATTGGCACAAGTCTTTAATATTTGCATTATGGGTTGATCGTATCACTGAAAAAGCTTCAATAGGAACTTCACCTTTCAATTTAGTTTATGGAAAAGAAGCTGTGATACCATCAAATTTAACTCTTCCATCATTAGCCCTAGTGCAATTTATTGAAGAAAATCCCTCTTCATCCATTCAATTGAGATATGATCAAATCCTTAAACTAGAAGAAGATAGAGATAAAGAAAAAAGTATTCATGAAAAACATCAACAACTTGTAAAATCTTCTTTTGATGCAAGTTCTACCGGCTCAAAAATTTTGTCAATTGGTGATCTTGTTCTGAAATGGGATAAAGCACATGAAGAAAAAGGTAAGCATACCAAATTTCAGAAAATGTGGCTTGGACCATTTCAGATCATTGAAAAGATAAGCTCAAATACATTCATATTCCAAGATCTAACAGGTAAGAGAGAATCTCTTCCTGTAAATGGGCTTATCTTGAAGAAATTATTTTCATAAGGAGGTAATCCCTTCTTAAACTATACATATTCTTTTTTGCAAAGTATTTGATTGTTTTTACAAATAAAGGTTGTTAATAAGTCTATAATTGACTGTTTACTATTTAAGAAAATTTCTTAGGAAAAATATTATAAATATTTATTTTTTGTAAATAAGAATTTTTAAAGAGATGATCACAGTTTTTGGATACTTTAAAATAAGATGTCAAACTTTGAAAGATTATTTCAATCATTTGCATGATCTTTTGAAAATTTGAGAACAATGTAAATCATTATAAGTTTATTAAGCAGAGAAAGGTTATCTATAAAAGTAAAAAAATTTCAAAGTCTTGGTACTCAAAAAACTCTGAAAATTGTCATCCGTTGATTCTTAAGGATAAAACTATTTCACCCCATCCATTTAAGTTGTGATTTTTTAGAATGTAATTCTAAGAAATTATATGAAAATTTAAGAGATAAGAGGTCTCATTATGACCCGACTTACCATGTTCATAAGGAGTAATAAAACTGACATTACCAATACTGCATACCAAAACAGGGTAATGGCTTATAAATATAAGACAAGGGATCTCATCACGAGCCAGCTTGTTCAGTTTAATTATGACTAGTGAATGGCATTGTTATTAAATGGCTACCAAATCAGAACAATGGCTCTTAAAAAATAAAAAATAAGTAAAATACAAAAACATGAGATAATAGGTCTTATGAATTTATCTTTTAAAAAGTCATAATTTTAGTTGGATGGGACAATGAATGGTTAATGGTTTAAAGGTAACCCTGTCGAGACTATGAACGTTTGTTGGCAGCAGAGGAAATACCTATGGCAATAGAGTATATTATAAAACCAAAACTTGGAGAAATCCACTTACTTCATTATTACCACCAATCAAAGCTTGAGATAACCCAAAAATGTTTTTATTCTTAAGGAATTAGAAAGAAATTGTCATTGATTTTTATTTCTTTTTCATAAGTTAGAGTTTATTTAAAATGTCTTAAGATAATTTTAATTATCTTTAAAAATCTTTATTTACTAGAAATATAGTGTTCATTTTATTTTTTCAGAGATAACTGTTTCTTTCAGTGAATCGCCAATTGTTGTGACCAGCAACAACCCCCCCTTTTTTAATATTAGTAATAATACTAAATAAAAGAGGACCCTTAGTTAAAAAATCTAAAAAAAAATCAATTAGGATTTGTTTTCCTTTTCAAATAAAACTTTCTATCGTAAACTTAAAGAATTCCCTTAGAAAGAACCTTAAGAAACACTTAAGTTTATGATAGATTACAATAAAATTGTTCTTTAAACAAAATAGCGCATCCATCGCAAAATGGTATATATCTTTTGTAAAACTGAAAATGCAATTTTGCGATTTTGCGATAATGCGATCCCAAAAAGCCTATACAATAAACATATTGGTCGCAGATCGCATAGCGCAGAAAACAAAAATGTTAAACGAATATCTTTTGCGCTATTTACAATTTTGCGCTTTTGCGAGATTTGTGATGTGCGCTTTTGCGCTATTGCGCAATTTGCACTTTTGCACTATTTACAAAATTGTGATGGTTTCATATTGCGATATTGCGACATTGCGATATTGTGATATTGCGCAGCAAATCGCAGATCGCAACGTCGCAAATTCATAAAAGCGGGTTGTTCAAAGAAAATCTTCCCATATATCAATATCTATTATGCGCTTTAATGATTGGATTAAATGAATGGATTGACAATTAATGGTAAATGAGATTTTGTTTTGATTGAAAGTCGTTTCACGTAAAATAATATATTTCATCTGCCTTTGCATTTAAAACTATCTCATCACCTTTTCTATGCCATTACTCTCATTCAACTCATAAAACGCAGGCACGAAGGAGCAAACGTCTATACAAAACTTTCATAGAACATTATGGGTAACAAGGAGAAGAGCTCGAATTTTGAAAACAGAGAAATGGCTTCACTGTATGCAGACACCGCTTGCAATAAGGATGCCGGTATAACCACATGGGAAGGAATGTATAATTTGCTGGAAGAAGAAAATCTTGTGGTATTGAAAGTTGTGGCTACAGCAGGTTCCAGTAATACGTCTGAGGCAACTCTCAAAGAACTGGCTTGCTCATTTCTTCATAGGATAGCGGCAAGGCCGAGGATTCTCCCATATACGGACATGGTGAAATGGGTGCTAGACAGCACCGATATTTTAGACAGGCAATTCAGAACTCCATCTCAAGAGCTAATCGGGTCATTCACCACGAAAGATGTGAGGCTGATGTATAAGTTGCCGGAGCCTCAGGCGACTTATAATAAGCAATTTATGGAAGATTTTTCCAGAGAGCATTCAAATTTGTCGGAATGCACACCAGAGTGGACCAAAAGAGATGAGCCGTTGAAGAAAAACAAACAAGGTATGTACAGTACTGGTTCACTTACCTCTCCTTATTGTTTTGTTGCTGCCATGTTATGCAGGCTTTTTGGAAAGCCTGACATAAATATGATCTTGCTTGAATGGCTCCCCTTGTTGAATGCTGCCATTAATTCTACAATTGTAGACTGGGCCAAAAATCTTATCCGACAATTTTACCACTGCTATTTTTCATTACCGGTCCAAACGAAATGTTTTTCAGCGGATTTATCCGCCTTTTTATTTATCTGTTTATGTCATGGACGCTATCTGTTATGTCTCTAAATTCCCTGTGATGGGTTGGCAATGGACTATCTACGATCCTTTGCCTATTCATGTATACCATAAAGAGCTATGGGAGTCTAAGTTTGTCCCCTATTTTTACCAAATTTGTCATGGAATAATGCTGCCATTGTACAGAACATTACATAATAAGGATGCCCCAAGGTTATCCCCAGAAACAGAGGTTGACATTCTCCCCGTCGCGAGATGGTTTGGAGAAGAGTTGTTCACTTATGTTAGGGTTTTTGGAAGTTCTGCTTCCCCCCATGTCTTACCCCTATATGTTCCGGATAGACTGGTAGCTCGGGAGATTGCTTATCAGACCTGTGGCCAAGGAGGTCTGACAAAGGAATTAAAAGAGAAGAAAAAAGGCATTTGGCCACAATTTCCTGTAAACTGTGGAACATTTTCACTGTTCGATGTTGGTCATGCATTCAAAGAGGTAGGCAACATTACATGCCTACAACTATTCAAATTTTCGAGAAGGTTGTTTGACCCAAATGATATTGTTAAGAATTTTACCATTGCAATCAGAGTAAGGGAATTTTCCGGGGAACAGGATCTTTTTGATGATATGTTCCAAACAAGAAGTTCATTTAAGGAAGTTTTGAGTTCAGCTCAAATGCAGTTATCTCCAGAGGAATTCCAGGAATTCAAGCTTTACAAAGAGAGAATACTAACTCCTATTCCTTTGGAAAATCTATGCTTAGAACCCACAAGGGAGCAAACTCCTAGTGTTAGTCTTAATGGCAGTTCGAGTACAGATAAATCTAAGTCCAAATCTGATAAAGAAACTTCTGAACATTCCAATAAGTCTAATGAAAAAGAAGATAAAATTGAAGAATCAGTGAAAGATTCTGCGCAATCAAAAGAACTTCCTCAACATCAAATTTTGACTTCTCAATAGACAAATCCTCCTCCAACCAATGTACAGCAACAGCCAGTCACCATTGAGTTAGACAAAGAATGGGAAAGTTTTAACCAATTGATTAATATAGAAGGACAGAATGTACAGACCCCTGTCCAGACAACCAAAGTTTTGAACACAGGAACAAGCAGCACAGTCACAGTGATAGAGCACATACCAATCACACCCTCCTCTGAAATTGTACTTAATGTGGAGGACATTCCTCCTCTAGATGTATTCTATAGCCCAAAATACAAAGCAGTAGTGAAGAAACAGAGAAAAAAGAGAAATTTAGAAAGTGCAATTGCTACTGAAGCAGAACAACTAGATGTTTTGTGGAAAGATCCTGCCACAGAACCTACTGATAATCTCTCTAAATTATCTCAAATGATAGGGGCTTATGCTTTTGCAACAATTGACAAAGCATTTGAGATAAAACTCTTGTTGAATGAAAAAGAAGAACAGATAAAATTTCTACAACAGCAATTGCAACAGGTATAGGCCAATAATGAAGCACAATTGAAACTTGAAGAGCTACAAAAATAGCTTCAAGAAATGCAAATAGGACATCAAAGAATCTTGGCTGATAAAGAAAAGAAAATACAGATTATCCAAGACCAGCACAAAGATGATCCTAAGCTTCCAGAATTTATTTCAGAAACTATCTCTTTAAACAATCAACTACTGCAACAAGAGGAAGTTTTATGCCAAAAAATCTTGCAGTGGAATTATTTTTGCCAAGAGAGCGATAAAATCACAAATCATGTCGTAGATTTACGAAATGATTATGATTTGATTAATGAAAATATCAATGATTATCTGGCATGGCAAAAAACAGAATAAGGCAGAAAAGTTGGTGCACCCATTGTTAATGAAAACCATAAAGAAATATTGTTCAATAATTGGGATGCACAAATCAGAAGGGTAGAGAAGGCAGCAGAGGAGGCGGCTACAGCGGCAAACACTCTTACTAATTGTGTAAATGATAATTTACACAAAGCTAATTTGATTTCAGAAACTGTTCCAGGATATCTTCCACAGGCACATCAGCTACAAACAGAATGGAGGCAAAAGGCAGAAGAAAGAGCAAAATCAATCCAAGGGCTGACAAGATTAAATTGGGACTCTTACTGGACATACTTAGTGAAACCACACGGTCAGCACAGTGCGCTTAATTGTATCATCAATTCTACAGAAAAGATTGCGCCTACACTTGCCGACTCTGTCTTTTCAGGACAGTTGAATTCTGAAGTCGGTCAACCACATCTTCTCAAAACAATGCTAGATGTCTGCAAGTTTAAAGATCAAGTTCATAGATAGTTAGATTTAGTTTTAATTTTACTGTATTTTGGCCTAGGAAAAGGACGGTCATTAAACCGAATCTTTAATTTTTGTAATAGACTATTGTTAGATTTAGCTAAGTAGTATTTAAACCCTTCTCATGCATTTAGAGAAGGGTCCTGGATCTTAATATTTTTAGACTTGGAGATTACATTTCTGTACTCCATTGTCTTATATATTTTTAAAAAGGATCACATATGGTGATTTTATGCGAAATTATCTTTGAAGTGTTGCATTTCTGTACCTTGGAATTTGATTTTGCATCAGAGTTACTGGATTAGAGTATCAGATTTCATTTGAAAGTCTTCAAGATGAATGAGGTATTTCTATCTGTTCACTGTTGATCTCTTTTGTCTTATGATATTCGCTTTAAAATTTGCTATTATTTATATATATTTGTTTTCACAACGTTTCTTTTTATATATCATTTCTGAGTATAATTGAAATGTTATCTTTCATAAGTATATGTGGATAATATGTTATGATGAATGCAATATGCTAATACAACTCTGTTTAATTTCTTAAACAGAGTTATCTTTATTTGTTTATGCACATTTCGATTTAAATGATAATACATTTTTATGGTTGTTATTAAATTGGAACAATCTTAAGTTCTATTCACATATAATTTCCCGGGTTAGTGTTAGAATTTCTTTATTAGTATTTAGTTTAACTTAGTTAGTTTTATTTCAGTCAATTTAGTCCCATTTTCACCCATCCAAATCAACCCATCACCAACCTATTCAGTTATAAGGAAACTGGTCCTTTAAATCCAGTCGGAGCCACCATACCAAACGGAAAAGGAGCTGTCCTAAGGTCCCAACCAGGTGGTTTTCCCCAATGTTTGAAGCAGAGATTTTCTAGGCTTCAACAGGCTCAAAAAGGCCCTTGAGAAACAAAAGGAAGAAGAAGATGCCCTTCTCCAATCTACCCCTCTCACTACATTGTTCGAACAAGAGATAGAGAACAATCGGGAAGCATGGCTTGAGAGAGTTAATGATCACTTGGAGAAGAAATTGGAGAAGGCAAATAGAGACTTGGACCTTCAACAGAGGATGACCGGGCATTATAAAAAGCTCAATCAGTTTGCCCGGCAGAAATTGAAGGTCGCTCAAGAAAAACTCAAGGAGGCTAAAGGGAAGCACCCGGCACCAAAATTGAGGAAAGACATCTCAAGGCTTCAAATTTTGGCCTTATCTTCACAACATGTTTCTGAAAACCCTTGAGGGTCATGCTCTCCAAGTTTGGGCGAAATTTGACAAATTTTGGTTTTTTGTCATTTTTGGGTTTTTGGCCAAAATGCATGGGCATCGCCATTTCAGTTTGGGGCATCCTTAAAGGATTAAAATGGTATCATTGGATGCCATATTTTTAGGAGGACAAACTCACCTATTTTCAGATCAATTGAAGATCTTTTGCTCCTCCAAAATGGCGAAAAACACTCGCTTTTTCTACACTCTGCCCCGTTTATCAGCAAGGTCTATTTTTTGGTTTTTTACACACAGGTCTATTTTTGGAGGACTTCCAATGGTCATTTGGGAGAAAAATAAACATTTTCAAAAATTATACACTCGGAGCTTTCCAACAAGTCATCATGAGCCTCATTTTGACATCGAGAAGGCCTCCAAAAGTTGTCGGCAAGTCAGGGGACCTTTTGCTGATGTATTTTTTGAGTATTTTTGTAAAAATTGAACATTTCAAAAGTGACTTTTCTTCATGTGCATTTATCTATTTTTGTACATGATAAGTTAGGAAAAGTAAATTTATTTCCCTTTTTTAGCATTTTTTGAGATATTTTATTAGATATTTTGTGCCTTGGGCTTTGCAAAGCCTCAAGGGAAAAATTAGATATTTTGGATAGGCCAATGAGATTGCAAGTTGAACTAAGAGGTTTTCCTCACTTTGGCCTATATATTCCAAAGGCTTTCATTGTAAACAAGGCTGAACTTGATGAATAGAAGCAATATATGGTCATATAAGCTTTGGAAGAAACACTTGTCTCATGCTTTTGGATAGTTTCTTGGATGTCCTTGGATGATGAAAGAGGATTGTTGTTGGATTCCATGACTTGGTAAAATGGTATAGTGTCTCTCTCTCTGTTTTTTTTCCTAGTTTTCATTCATAAATCCATGTTCTTGCTTGCTATAAGACAGTAGAGAACAAATTTGAGACATGCCCTTGGAGGCACCTCAAATTTCCTGTTTCTTTATAGTTTCCATTTTTTCTTCATTCTTAGTCACATTAAAGAATTCTTGATTGCTCTTTAATAACTTAAGAATATTGTTTGCTTGTTTCATTTATGGTTTTATGCATGCTAATTATGATTTACGGTATGCTTTCTTACTCATGGCTAGCCATAGCTCCGCCTATGAAACCTCTCTTTGATTGATTAGATTGTCATTTATTGAACCAAGGAGGTTTTGTACTGATCTTGCCCTTTGCCTAAGACTATGCAATCTTGTTTTCAAAGTGCCCAATAGCTTGAAGTACTATGTTTAGGCATTCCTACATAGTGATTTGAGTTGTTTTTCTCTCTTAAATGTATTTCCCCAAAGTCTGATAGCCATTTCCTAAAGTTAGAGAGTCATATATCTCTATGCATGGCTTGAATGTTTATTTCTATGTATTGATCAGCTTATAGTTACATATCTCATGATTAATGGTTTTCCCTACCATGTTTATGTCAGCTATTAAACTATTTGTGCTTGAAATCCTTTGTTATTCACAAACTGGATGTCCATCTCACTCCATTTTTCCCAAAGATCCATTTTACCTTGAATCAAATCGGCCCTTCAGCAACCTTGTATCACCATCTGAAAGCTTTCTCGGACCTTTTCGACCACATAGCCCAGTTGATCCAACATCTTTTTAGCTATCTTAATCTTTGATCAGTTCATCCCTCACAACCTAAAAACCAAAACCAAAAACTTACTTCATAACTAGCCTAAAATCAAAACACAATAAGCAAACACATAGATATCCCTTACACAAATAGAGAGACCCCTCTCTGAGTCTAGGAAGGCTAGGTCCTTGGGCTCCAAAGATTGGTTTGATGTTACACTGTCATTTGGCTTGCCAATAATCCAAATCACGGGACCCTAACAATCACATCAGCAGAAGGTTCCTTCCCGTGAAAGGACAAGCTCCCATACTGTTTTTATTCTACTTCGAGCACCTGAGAAGATCTGCACTCTGACAGAAAGTCTTAAAATGTTGCCAGAGCATTTATTATGCAGTATGGCAAACCTGAAAGTCATTTATCTACCTTTTTCTTATCACCATAGTACTACAGAGTACTACAACCTAAAGTACATCAAAGAACATACCCAGAGTTACTATCAGCCTGTCGAAGACCACTCTTTCACCCAAAGAGTACTGAAAATCAATGCATGGATATTAAGATAGAATGGGCCTCGAGCCCTCTTCTTCTACTTCTGTTTTAATGTTTCATTTAGTGTTTCATCTACCTCCTCTGCCTCTCTTTTAGCAATAATAACTTAAGAAAAACACATTGAAAAGGTTGTTGGTTTTTGAACGGATATCCGTGAATTTTAAGTTGTTTCTCTTGAGATATAGTTCTGTGTGTAAAGTTGTAAGATAGGCCGAGGAAGATGATTCCAGGCTGAATTTCAAGCTGTTGGAAAATGTTTTATATGATTGGTGTTTCTCTTTAATATGACAAGCACATTTCTTTGGATCCTAATTTAAACCAGCGGTGATGTGTTTCTACCTTTGTCTATGTGTTCCTTCTATAATTCATTACATTACATTTCTTTGGTAAGAATCAGAAATCTGGCTTAGGATATACCCGTGAATGGTACCCTAATGCTCCTTCTCTTCTTACCTTTGATTTTTTCAACTGATTGTGCTATCTGAGAACTGATTAAGATAATTTAACTAGTGTAGTAGTTGTTATTCACTGCTAACTGATGTATGAATTAATGAATTTGTTCTTAGATGTTCTTATTGGGTTTTAATTGAAAGAATTAGGATATCGGGAGGTTTTAGAATGCTGATTCTATCTCACTACGGTCTTTTCAATCAATTGAACATTTCTAAGTTCCCTTAAGTTTAATGTCGAAGTAGTGAAATTTCAAAGCCTTTCTCTGATATCAGGCTTCACCTTTGTGTTTAAATCTTAAGTGTTTCTTGTTTTCTGAAGAGTTAACCTTTTAGGAGGTAGATCATAGGTGTTAATGGCATGCCCTGTCCCTAGATCTGATTCCTAAGTGGTCACCTAGGAGGTTTCCTTGTCATTCACCTTCATTCCTTGTCATTTCATATCACACTATCATCTTTAAAGATCCACTGTTTTAGATGACTAGCCCAATTGAAAGTCTTGGATACTAAATAACAAGTGAACCCTTTTATGACTCCATTGCCCAATGGTCTCGAGTGTTCTCTAAATTATCTCCCCTTTGCCTAAGATCGTCTTTTCTCACCCTTTGTCTTATATTGAACCCTTCCTTCATGTTTCCCAACAACCAAACAAACAAAACAAAACAAACCTTGTGCCTATAACTAGCCTAATATCTTAAAACTGAGCTTCAAAGATACATCTATCCTTGCCTTTATAGAGAGATCCCTCTCTGGACCCGGGAGGGCTAGATCTTAAGGTCCCAAAGTGGTTTTGATGTTGTATTATCTTTTGGTAGAGCCAAACCTGCCAAAACATAGGAAACCCAACACTTCACACTTCAATCCTTAATTCATTAGTGAAAACAGGTTTTCTGTCTTCATGAAGCATTTTGGAAGAGGAAGTATATACAATTTTATTTTAACACTAAGCTAATTGAAAACTGGAAATGAAGCATAACAGAAATTGCTAAACAAAATGAAAGAAATTTAACTAGAAAACATAATAAAAACCTCCTTTAGAAGCAGGGGCCCTTTGCTACTAAGTTGGTTAACTCCTAGCTTGTCAAAAGTACAATCAAACAAGCATTTGGTAACTAAACTTATTTATTAAAACAAAGTCTAGAATACAGAGTATTCACTTGCAAATCTGAACTATACTAAACTGACTCTCGGTTCTATGGAACCACTATTTAAAGAGGAATTACATAACTAATTGCGAGCTAAGTTAGCTACAGGTGTCTGTCTTAAATTACAATCAAAATAGGACTATTGGACTCATGATTTGCTTCGAAGAGAAAATCAGGAGTCCTATTTTTGTAGGTAACGTTCTTTGACTTGTAACTTTGACTATAGGTTTAGGCACCTCCTTATGTCGATTTGGATCAAATGAGTAGGATAGAATCCATGTAGGAAGGATTCTAGAAACACCCATGTGGTTTGATTCCTCAACTGACACCTAGAACCTGGTAAACCATAAGAGTGGCTATGGAATGCATAGTTAGCTGCAGAATAGGCTGCATTCTGTAGCTAATTTGCAAAAACTTATCAAAATAGAAAAATCATGAAAATACAATATGACAATCATTTAAATGTATCATTGAGACAAAACCTTAGCATTCTTCACTGATTAGGGTTTATGAACTTATGTAAAAGTGGTGGAATGGGATGAGAAAAATATAAAGGAGAGGGAAATTATAAGATTCAACAACACGTTTATGTGAATTCTCTCCAGGATCACCGAAGCACGATTCACCTTTTCATGAAAGATAGTCTTCACAAACTTACCCTTGGGAATTCCAGTAGAGATCTACTACAAAATCTTCAGGGTGCCATGGTGAAGATAGCCAATCCCCTGTGCCATAATTCACGCTCATCCCGGCTCACCACTTCTTCTTATTTTCCCACCATTGCAACACATCCATCTAACTCTAGCTTGTAGAGATTCTTGACTCGAATCCATATCCTCTTGGTTTGACCTGTTGTTTTATCTCTTGAGCACGAAGGGGGGAAAATGTTAATGAAATTGACAGTGCTTGTTAGACTAAAAGTATCGACAACATCAACAAAGCAGCCAGTGGTCATATTCATCAGCCTTTGGGTATCAACAAATTCACCAATGGGCGATTGACAACAAAAGAAGTACTGAGCATTTTTCGACAACTACAGTGAGCAGTTTTTGATAGCATCAACAAAAGCAATAGTGAGTTTTTTTTAACATCATCAACATCATCAGCCATTGGGTGATCATCATTAGCAGATTCACCAGTGGGTGTTCTCAAATATTGTCAATGGAAACAGGATGTTTATTTCAAGCAAAGTACTCATGCCAAGTACTCTATGAGGACAATGGTTTTGCACAAAAATCGTAGTGTTGCATGCTTCTGCCCAAAATTGCACTAGTAGGCCCTAATCATGCATCATAGCTTGTGCAGTAGCCATGATCATTCTTTTATTCTTCTCCGCGACCCCATTTTGATGTTTTTTATGAGGCGCTATGAGTTCTCTTCAAATTCCTTCTTTGCTACAGAATTATTTGAATTCATTCGAGACGTATTCACCACCATTATTGCTCCGCAGAGCCTTCACTTGCTTCCCAGACTCTTTCTCCACCAATGCTTTAAACTCACAGAAATATTGATAAAATAAGAAATATTTTACTTTGGATTATTTACCTCCCACTTTCTCTTTGTATATATAAATTTATTTTAATTATGGAGAATATTGCAAAATTATAAATGAGGAAAAAAAATAAGGCTCTCTATATTGAGTTGGATTCTAAGTAGAGGAAACAACATATGGGCCAGGAAAATAATAGTAAGAGAAGAGACAAGAATATGGTAACCACAATCACGAAAGGGAGGGAATCTAATATGTATTGCAAACATTCTAACATAGATGGAAAGATGGAATACAAGTGTCGGGAACTTCATTTTAAATTGCATCCCAAGTGGCTAAATTCCAAGGGGAAATAAAAATTAGTTATTGATACAAATGAAGAAATGATAGAAAGCACCTTCAATCTAGATGAAGCTATAGTTTGTGCTACATTCTAGTAGCCAAAGGCAAGTGGAGATAACCATGCAATATTTTGAATCAAGTTAAATTCAAAACCTAATGGAAAATGTTTTATTTGATATAGAGTTCTCAATGTAATCTAATTTTTGAAACCTTAGTTGATAAGCTTGGTCTAGAAACTTATTATCTAGTGCAACCAAATTCACTAGCATGGTTGGAAGGTAAATATGTTATGATAATCACTTAGGTATATAAAATTATATTTTCCATTAATGCTAACTATGTTAATGAAGTAGAATATGAAGTTTCACCATTATATGCCTTGATCCAGACTTATGCAAGAACGCAATAAAATATAGAAATAAACATAAACATATAGATGTAGTAGTAATAACACTTCATTTCATTAATATCAAATATTGAAAATTTCTTACAAACAGAATGTAAAATAAACTTGCTCAGACGATGGTAGCTTATCTCTGAGAAGCGATGTGGTAGCTACATGCCTATAAAATTTGTGTTACAATGAGGCTCGAAGGCCTATTTATTATTCAGAAACAAGGGAAAACCCTAAACATCGAAAAACCTAACCCTATGAGATGAAGCACCAAAACTATGGGCCCCGTTTGGCTAAATTGGTACATCAACTTCCCAGGGATGTAACTTTAGAATACTATCTTTGTTTGACATGCACAATACCTCGTTAGAAAGATATATCCGAGAAATAAAAATTTCAAGTGACCTACATCATTTAGGGCCTCAAAATGGCTTCAGAATTTCAAGACCCAAAAAACTTCCAAAAAATAGTAAACTCTGCTTCAATTAAGGAAACTGAAAACCTGAAAGAAACAATGGTGGGGGTCCAAGTGGAATAGGAGGGTGGCCACCAATATCCACCTAGATCATTCCTCCCCCCTTAAGAAGAAATGTTCCCCATTGTGTTGAGTTCCTCCATGAGATGAGGAAACTTCTGCTGAACTTGGTCCCTGGTGAGCCACTTGCCTTGGTGCAGGAGTTGGCCAACTTTGAGAACCCAATACAACTGGATATTCTACTAGCAAGTGTTATTAATCTGTGTGTCTGTAATTCGATCAGTTGTGGTTCATTATATGTAGTCGCGGTTTAGCTCTGTTGGTGTAAGTTTTTCTGCAATGTCTGATGTGTCCAGTAATGGTGGAAAGTATGGTCGAAGGTTGTCCACATTGAACATTGGGTGCAGGCCAAGGAATGGGGAAATGTTGAGGTCAAAAGAATTGTATCCCACAACCTTGATAATGGTGTAAGGCCCATATCGGAGTGGTCTAAGCTTCCGTTGAGCTTTGGTTAGTCATTCTTTCTGCAAATGCAACCAAACTTTCTCCCCCACCTCAAACTTGTGTGGCACCCTATGTTGATCATGTTGTTGCTTGTACTTGGCATTGGACTTCTCCAGGATGTTGTGAACCTTCTAGAGGATGTGCTAAATGTGCTCAATGAAGTTGTTCACCTTGTCGGATTTGGATTGGACATGAGTTGAATCTTCCTGAGTAGCTGCAAATGGTATGGCCACATCAATGGGACAGAGTGGCTGGAATCCCAAGCCCACCTGAAAGGGGTTGTGTCTAGTTGAGCTGTGGAGAGCCTAGTTATAGCTCTATTGGACATAGGAGAGGCTTTCATCCCATCTACGTGGATGTTTCAAGTTGTACATGTGCAAAATATGTACGATCATCCCATTTACGACCTCTGATTGGCCATCAGTTTGGGGGTGGAAAGATGTGGACTTGGTGAGCTTGGTGTCTAGCATTGACCAAAGAGTTGACAAAAATGTATTGAGGAACCTACTATCCCAATCTAAGATAATGGACTTTGGGATCCCAAAGTGTACCCACACTCGTTCAAAGAATATTTTAGAAGTGGCTTCTATTGTGATATTCTTCTTACAGGCCGCCATAATGGACATTTTAGAGAATCCATCGACGACAACAAAATCACAGTTGTTGCCATGCTTGGTAGAAGAAAGGCTCGACATGTAATCCATGGAGATGGATTCCCAAGGTTGACTAAGGGTACACAACAGAGTATGTAGGCCTTCCTTCTTGATGGTCAGTTTAGAAATGGCACATGCAGTGCAAGATCTAATGTACTTCCCAACATCATTTCTAAGGTTCAACAAATAGAAATAATTTTTCAATATTGCCATTGTTTTCTCGACCCTGAAATGTCTAGCGACTTGACTATAGTGTGCTTCCCAATTCATATTGGCACGCTTTCTTGAAGGAACAAAAAGATGTCGCAGGTGGCATAACAGTGCATATTGGAGGTGAAATTTTGGAAATTTTGTACACTCTAGTAGTGTTTAGTATGTGTTGTTGAATTCTGGATCACTTTTGTAGAGATGCAGCCAACCTGAAGTCTTGTTCCAACAAGAGTCGAGCACAGCGGTTAGCGCCATGATCGACGGTCGGTTGAGGAAATATTCAACGTTATTGGTGTTGCCCTTATTATACTTTATGTTAAAATGGAATTGTTGCAGGTATGTGGATCATTTATGATGGTGATCATTCTGCAACTTCCCTTGTTTCTGTATGACCTGAAGGGGTCAATGATCTATGTGGATGTCCGTTTCCTTCCCCAAAATGTAATGCTTCCATTGTCGGTAGGCCTGCACAATGGAATATATGTATTTTTCATAGGTGGGATACTTTTGGACTATGTCTGAAAGTGTCTCGTTGTGGGCCACTGGATTCCCCTGCTGAGTAAGTACCGCCCCAATAACATAGTCAGAGGCATCTGTCTCGATCTCAAATGGTTGTTGCAAGTATACTAATGTGAGCACTAGTGCATATCAGAGGTGATTCTTCAACTCTACGAATGCCCTCTGTCGAGATTCAAACCAAAAGAATTTTTCTTTCACTCTTCCCTTGGTGACTTGACTCAAAGGCCAAGTGATATGAGAGAACACCAATATGAACCTGCGGTAGAAATTGGTAAGACCTAGAAGACTTCAGATCTCTATTAGAGTGGTTGGGGCTAGCCAATCCTAAATGACCTAGGTCTTGGTTGGGTCCACATGCACCCCCCACTCATCAATAATATATCCCATATATTGAAACTAGGTCATGCCAAAAGTGAATTTCTCCAAATTGGCACACAACTTATGTTGTCGCAGTGTTTGGAGGACCTGTCGAATGTGGTATAGGTGCTCTTACCAAATTTGGCTGAAGATCAGTATTTCATCCAAATAAACCACCACAAATGAGTTGGTGAATGATCGTAAGATGTCTTCCATCAGCCTCATGAAGCTTGTGGGAGCATTCATCAACCCGAAAGACATGACCACCCATTCAACAAGGCCCTCCTTGTCTTTGAAGGTAGTATTCCACACATCGGAGGGCTCGATTGGTGCCTGGTGATACCCGAACTTCAAGTCGATATTGCTAAACTATTTTCTCCCTTTAGTTGGTACATAAGGTCATCAATATACGGGATCAGATACCTATTCTAGACAACGATCTTTTTCAGTGCCCGATAGTCAATACAGAGTCTCCAAGTACCATCCTTCTTATGCACCAACATAATCAAGCTCCCACAAGGAGATGAACTCGGCCGGATGTTACCTTTCTGCAACAACTCCTGAATCTGCCTCTTGATTTCGTCGTTCTCCAGGAGAGAGCGCTGATAGATTGGTCCATTGGGTAGTGGCATGCCTGGGGTCAGATTGATGGAGTGCTTGACTTGACAATGTAGAGGTACCCCTGCAGGTGAGGTGAAAATGTCCTCGTAATCCTCAATGACCTTGTCCATCTTTTTTTTTCGTCTGTACGAACCCTATCTAGAGGTTGTGACTAAAGTCTTCTTCTTTCCTTGAGGGTGGATCATCAGGAAAAAAAAATACCAGTTTTGGAAATGAGCTTAATGGATTGTTTTGCAGTGATCAAAGAGATGGTGGTAGGTGGTTCTACCTCAGGTATCCTGTACAAATTATTTCCCAAAGTAAAAATAACAGCACAAGGCCTAGACTCATACACAACATGTTGCTTCCACAAGTATGGTTTGCCTGATAATACATCACAAACATCAAGAGGAGAAATATCACATAATACCTCATTCGTGAAGGGCTTGATGATGTAGGGAAGGTGACACTGTTGGATGATGTGGATATCCCGTCCATGGTGAAGCCACCTGATGGTGTATGGTTGTGGGTGTGTTGTGGTCGACAGACCCAATTGCTTCATGACCTCTACTAAAATGAGGTTATTTTTCCTCTCATTGTCGACAATGAACTGCAGTGGGGAACCCTTAACCCACTGCAGTTCATTGTCGACAGTGAGAGGAATTGCAATGGGGAACCCTTAACCCACATATGGGAGTGGAAGAGGCACTCTCCCTCCTTTGAATCTTCGGGTTCCTCCTTATGGATCTTGGTGGTGGAAATAATGGCATTAAGCTCTACATCGATAATATGCTTCCCTTTGTCATTCTCATTTTCAAGTTCTGACTCAAATTCAGAACATGCATCTGATTCGTAAGTCTTTAGCCCGATCACCAGTGACTTCTTGGCCCGACACTCACTTGTGTTGTAAGTGGAGCTCTTATGGAACTCAGACCACTTTCCTATGCCCTTATTTGTCTTTGTGGTGTTCTTCTTTGCTTTTGGCTTTGGCAGGTTGTTCTAGGCCTCCTCACCTTGGATTTTTCCTTTGTTTTGTGGTTTGGGGGCGCCTTTCCCTTACTTCTAATTTGCAGATCCAAAGTCTCGCTTATTCTATTTAAATTTCTAATCAATCTTGGTAGCATATCGATATCTTGCACCAAGCAAGGAGATGTTGAGGAATTCCATTTCCTCCTAAATGTATATGTGCACACAATTACATTAATTCAACAACAAAAAAAATCTCCAAATATTTGATACCCAACTTTGTGAATAGGGTATGGAACAAATTCTTCAGCTCATGCACATCTTAATCCCTTTGTTCTTGCAGTGTAGTCCATTGTATGTATTTGATCTCATAGCTCCCCAAGGGATAATATTTTTCCTTGATGGCATCTCAGAAATAATTCCAAGTGGGTGCGACTGAGAATAAGGAGGTTTCCCTCTCATCGTTTTGTTCATAGTGGGTTTCCCACCAGTCCTTGACATGGGGGGCAACTTTGAGGAGTGAAAAAAGTAATCGTTTCCCAATTGGAAAATTCATGAACCAATAAATAACCTTCTAATAGATTCAACCATCTATATACGGCGCATGCATCTATTTAGCCCTCAAATATGGGAATATAAAATTTTAATTGTACCTGAAAAGGAGTCATTCCTCCAGAGTGGTTTTTGGATGAAGGCATGTTGGCAGTGGGTAGTCGTTGAAGGATTTGGGCAAAGTTATCCATCATCTCATTCCTTTGTTTCTCGAGGGCCTCCTCAAGCAATATTTTTATATGATCTCCTAATCCCTCTTCTTTCTTTTCTTCCACCATGGGAGGTCATCGGGGTTTGCAAGGATGATCCTACAAAGTGTAAGCCACCAATAAAATTTGTCATATCAAATGGTGGCTAAAACATTTTTGGAACCTTCAAGAAACCAATTTTATTGCAAAAAGTGTTATCTCTTGAAGACTCATCAAGGCATCATGCCCTTTGTTCAAATCTTCATTGCTGTTTCCATTTCAAACTCAAAAATTCTGTTGGTTTCATAGAAGAAAGACTGCTGCAAACACCATTTTCCCCCTTCCCACACCTCAAAACTAACCTTCATGTTATTCCCTATTCCCCCCCAGCATTTTCCTCTATTATTCATCCATTCCCCTTTTTCCCTTCATAAAATCCCTTTTACAGAGTTTAAAACTCCTTTTTTAACTCTGTCGAAACCCCCAAATCCATTGAAAACTTGGAAAAATTTCATAAAAAACACATTTTTTGTGTTACAGGTTTAAGCCCCTTTGGGCTAGCTCCTAACCACTTCCCCTCCATATGCCTTGGTGCTGGAACCAAGTGCTTAAGGTCCCCAAGCGTCGATCGCATCAGAGAATTCGAATGGGTAGATTGAAAATCCCAAAGGACCAACCTTCCGATCCCGATTGACCCTTATACATAAGCCTCAGGCCTTTTTGTTTTCCATACAGTAAAAGGCCCCGCAGTTGGGCGCCTAGCCGCTTCATACATATATCCCGCCCCAATACATAAAAACTTTGTATTATATTAAATTTTGGGTTTTTTTTCATGTTATAAAGGTTTTCCGCCGGTGCAAGTTTTAAAAAATTATCGACCGTTGATCTAAATCCGATCAACGATCAACGCATAATCGCATCGCAATTTTTTTGTCGAGCGCAGTTAACATGATGCCTCCCCCAATTGGTCAACCCTCGATGAGTTCTCCGCCGTCGATCTGATCTGCACATCGACGGTCCGCAATTAATCGCATCGGCGCCTCTCGAGTTCTTCCCCCCCCCCCCCCCCCCCGTCGATCACCGAGCCCCGATTGCATCTGGGCTGTCCACGTGTCCAGATTGGAAAATCCAGATTGCACTTGCTGACTTTGGTTAAGTTTTATGAAACCCTGCTCATTATGTTTTTTCAACCAATTCCGACTGTTGATCTCTGCAGATCAACGGTCCTTATTAACTCCTTCTCCGACATTTTATAATTTCCATTTAACCCCCAGATTCAATCTCCACCGTTGATCCTCACATCCAACAGATCATATTTAACCCGACAGGGCCTGCCTCCTGTGGATCCTACCCTCTTCGAGATTCAATCTTAGCTGTCTAGGTCTTAGATCAACAGTCCATAATAAAACTGCTCCCCTTGCTTCTGCCCGTGCATCTACCTCATATCGCGTTCACTTCTCCACTGTCAGATCTGAAGCCCTTCATCTGGCGGCCCACATTACATATCGCGTAATTTTTAGGGGGAAAGATAAATTCCTAAGGGACGCGCGATATAAGTGGTTTTGAAAGGGCACATGTCGGGCGGGAACGCATATCGCACTAGAAAATTTGGCGGAATTTCCGACGGCTAATTCGTCGATATTCCGACACCTAGTCATTGCAAGAGCGACAGTTCGAGGGCAGGAAAAACGTGGTTTGCCATACCGTCGCAGTTCTGACGCACTTAAAAAGTGTCGCACTATCGACAGTTTTTCCGTCGCTTCCAAACAAGCGTCGCTCTTCCAACGTTTCCCAAACCGCCACGCTTCTGACGTTTGTAAATTGTCGCACTTCTGATGAAATGTGGTCCAAAGTTTTGAACGTCGCTCTTCTGAAGTTTGTAAACTGTCACAATTACGACGAAATGTGGTCCGACGTTTTGAACGAAATGTGGTCTGACGTTTTGAACGTCGCTCTTCCGACTTTTGTAAACTGTCTCAATTCTGACGCAATGTGGTCCAATTTTTTGAACGTCGCTATTCCGACATTTGTAAGCTGTCACAATTCCAACAAAATGTGGTCCGACGTTTTGAACGTCTCTCTTCCGACGTTTGCAAACTATCGCAATTCCGACGAAATGTGGTCCGACGTTTTGAACACTCGTCCGACGTTTTTATACTGTCGCTCTTTCGATGTTTTTAAGTTGTCGCAATTCCGACACTTACAAGGCGTCGGTATAGTGACGACGGGTTCAATTTAAAAAAAATAAAAAAATGAAACTTTAAAAGAGGAAAAACGTTGTTTTGAATATATTATATGAAGTAAAACAGTCCATGAAGTCATTACATTTTCACATCTGAAGATTGGTGTTACACCATTTTTTTGGTCATCTAACCTATTATTATTAGATGAACCCAAGTACACCATGTAAGACCAATTTTACCCCAAGTAAAATTGCTTTCACCACATAAAATAACTTATTTGGTCATTTTTAACCCAAAACAAAGCAATTAATTAAATAAATCTTTATTTATTTAATTATTTCCTAAGAAAAAGTTATTTAAATCATTATTTAAATAATATTCTTAGTTAAATTTGACTAAATCATCCATAAATAATCAAATAAACCATTATTTATTTAATTATATTCCCATCATTCCCCTAAAATGATAAATAAATCATTTATTTATTTATTATTTATAAATAAGGGAATTGACCCAAGTCAAGAATCCTTTTCCCTCCAACAAATATAATAAAATATTCCTAAAAGGTGCTTCTAGAATTCGATTAATAATATTTTATTCATGCACCGAGTTCTAGACCGCCCCAATATTTTGTTATAAATAGGGGGTTTTCCCCATTCATTAGTCACCTTCATTGCATTAGATCACTCTAGATCTACTCTTGGTCACCATTTTCCATTTTGTTTTGTGAACTCCCATTGAGTTCTATGTTTGTTGTTCTACACCCATAAGAGAGAGAAATGTTAGATCTGAAACACTAAGGACTTTCAAGAACCCATCCCACTGAGGAGAACCGGAAGACACCTTTCTTGTTTTCCTCTCACGTGCCCCATTCTTTAATATAATACAAAATTCTTTTAAATACATTCTTCTTGTCTTGTCCATTGGATTTATGGAGCCATGTTATATTTTATCTGCTTAATGTCTTTTGTGCTTAGATCTGAATTTGTGTAGCAAACTTAAAGATATTTTGCGGCCATAATCGATGTTAGGGCTATTTTTTATGCGTAGCTAAAGTGATATTTTAAGATGAAAGAATCATGTAAAAATTGAACCCAAATATCCATTCAGAAAAGTGGAAGTCCCACCCCAGACAATGATAGAAAAATACCCCATGTCACATACAGGGACATGATATAAAACCCAATAACGGTCCACATGGAGATTATAGACAATCTAAGAAAGAATCCAAATATGCCCGAGGCATCTATAAGAAAGTGAAATAGAAGTATGTAGAATATTAAAGCAACAGATAGAGTATCGACGTCCATTGTTCCAAATACAAATTAAAATACCCAAAATCCTTGAATAGAGAAAAAAACTAATCATGTGAGGAGTGTGATATGTCCAAAATATAAAAATACAACGGATATATCAATATTAGCAACATAGACTGACATGTGCTCGTTTGAAAGTAATTGATAAACATTAATCATTTTTTTCACAAAGAGAAAAAACTGTTGTTTTTGAATATATTATATGAAGTAAAACGATCTGCAGTGTACTTTTCACATCGAAGATTGGAACCCAAATATCCATCAGGAAAGAAGTGGAAGTCCCACCCCAGACATGTCACATACAGGGACTTGATATAAAACCCAGTAACGGTCCACATGGAGATTATCGACAATCTGAAAAAGCATCCAAATATGCCCAAGGCATCTATAAGAAAGTGAAATAGCAGTATGTATAATAGTAAAGCAACATATAGAGTACCGACGTCCATTGTTCCAAATACAAATTAAAGTACCAAAAATCCTTGAACAGAGAAAAACGCTAATCATGTGAGGAGTGTGATATGTCCAAAATATAAAAAGACCATAAGAACATATCAATAAACCAACATCGCTAGTTTTGAAGGTAAAGTGATAAACATTAATCATTTTCTTTTCACAAGAGAAAAAATGTTGTTTTGAATATATTATATTAAGTAAAACCGTCCATGAAGTCATTACATTTCCCTTAGAATGGCACTCAAATATCCATCTGAAAATTGGAAGTCCACCCCGGACGAGTGATAGAAAAATACCCCATGCTACATACAGGGACATGACTCACCCCCAACATGTACGAGGGGACTTGATATAAAACCCGATGCCCAGTCCACATGGAGATTATCGACAATCTGAGAAAGCATTCAAATATGCCAGAGGCATCTATAAGAAAGTGAAATAGCAGTATGTAGAATAGTAAAGAAACAGATAGAGTACCGATGTCCATTGTTCCAAATACAAATTAAAGTACCCAAAATCCTTGAACAGAGAAAAACGCTAATCATGTGAGGAGTGTGATATGTCCAAAATATAAAATTATGGATATATCGATAAATGGTATAGTAGTTTTGAAGAAATGAGTGATAACTTTTGTCCATTTATAAAATAGTATCATAAAACGGATACAGGAAATGTGCAGAGACATGTACTGTTGATATACACTACTGTATGTATTGAGCAAATATGTATAAACCCGAGTCGGTGTATGTTACGGCTAAACATTCCGGGAAATAAAAACCATGCGAAACCCGGAGCTACAGAAGTAGATCAGGCTTGCTTGATTCCAAAATTCGTAACCATCTGTTGCATCCGAGATGTAAGGTTCAGGCTCGCTTGTTTCCATTAGTAGCCCGCTACAGCATCCACCTTGTTCATAGAAAAAAGGTTCCTGTAGATATACAGAGAAAGAGTATAATACGTAGACCATATAAACATGGCTCTATATTTCAAAAAACAGGTTTAAAATAGAAACAGGGCAACATTTTTTTTTCTAAGTAAAGTTAATCTATTAAAAGTGGGAATAAAATTACATCGAAGTCAAAATCATTGCCCAAATTCATGGCAAATTTAACATCAAAAAATCAAAAAATTAAGAATACTGCCCTCATACGGGGAAACCAGTCTTGAACGTTTAATTTACAGAATTCAAAAATATTACAAAGGTCCAGCACAGTAAAATAATCTAAAAGCAGCCCAATTAAGTGGGCCGTGAAGCAAGAAAAAAAAATTAACCAAACTACTCCTCCGGCTCCTTGACGATTCGGCACCATCCTTCGGAAGGTCCAGGATTGCTAGGTGCTACCTCCACATTCATGCCACGGCTCCCCTCCTGAAGGCCCGAATGTTGGCCGGCTTTTTCCAAGCTCAGACCCGCCGGACGGGTGCATTCTTCCTCCGTTTGGGCCTCCTCGCGGAAAACCACAGTGACTGAAGCTGTGATTCATGGGCGGTTGAGAGAGAAATTAAAGGAAAATTGCGCAGTGCGCGTCGTGGGAGAAGGTGAACTAGCGGTGGGGAAATGAGGAGCAGGGGAATCCATACGGTGGCCAGATCCTACAACCCGACCCCACCCACTCCTAGTATTTGGATATCGACCTGCGTAATAATCACTGGACTGGCCGGAAGTCGACTCTATTGAGGGGCTGGAGGGAGCCCGCAGGGGTTGACCTCTAGTGCTCCCCCTGCGGCAACGCATCCTATGACGCACGCGAGGCATGGGTGCAGTCTCAGGCGCAGTGGGCACAAGAGGAGACGGAGAAGAAGAATTCCAATTAACAGAGGAAGACAGACAGAGACAGAACCGAGAGAAATGCAGATATGCTGCAAGGTCTAGGCAGCAGTTCAGCTGGCCGCTTCTCCTTATCGTCACAGTTAGCAGGTAGTGTAATCCAGCAACCGGCTCGTCTGAAAAACCATAGCTAAAAGCCATTTTCTCGCCCCAACTGCAATGCAATCAAAGGACACCCGTAATAATTAATCTCTGATCATTAATAATGAGAGCCGAAGGCCGGATCATATTGGAGCGTGCAGAATCACTAAGAGGAGTGGAGGCCGATCTTGAACAGTGTTAAAAATTAATTAATGCAGATTTGATGTGAAAACTTAATTGAACAGCGTTAAATGTTAATGCAATTGATATGAAATCGCCATATCCATGTCCCATCGCCTTAAACGCCATCGAATGCACCCGCAGCCGGGAGCAGGGCAAGTTTTTATTGAGGACACGTGGCAGAAATTGATTGGAGCGGATCTTTGTTTGGGCCGCTCGCACAGTGGAAATCCGGACCCGAAAAATATTAGGGAAAATTTGATAAGAAATTCACGTCACAACTCTCCCTCCGTACGCCAGCCCAACTTTGGACCCGAAAAAGATTAGGGCGGAATTCATTTGGTTTTCGTGTCACAAAATTGGCCGACGTCAGCAGGCTATTTTGGAACGCGAATTTGGTTTGAATTATGGTTTATCGCCGTTTGAAGTCCGGCGGGCTCGACTTAAGAACAATTTTGTTTGATCCCATCTTATAAAATTTGTGGAGTGTGAGGCACTAGGACAAGGAATTTACGTAACATTAACACAATAAGGGATTATCATTGGCTTTTAAAAGCAAGGAATTCAAAGAAAATATTTGGTGAAATCTACGTATGAAAAATAAATGGAAGCAATATTTCATGCAATAAAAAATGGGGATAGTATATCATTGGGAGGTACTTTAAAGTCAAGATATACCATGATAGCATAAAATATTTTTTGAAGCTATGATTTTCATTAGAAGATTAACAAAAATGAGGAGAAAAAATGCAAAGTTTTAATTTTGAGATAATCTGCAAAAAGGGTAAGGAAAATTTAGTACATGATGCTCTTTCTAAAATAGAAGAGGCTTCAAATTTATATCCAATTACATTTTCTATTCCTAGGTGGCTAGAAGAAGCTTGCCATAATGGAAAATGACAATAGTACTAAACAAAAACTAAAATTTATAAAGGATGGGATGAACTCTATGGAGCATTGGGAGTGAAAGAGAGATATACTTTGGTGCAAATGTAGAATATTTTTATGCACACAAGCATATTTGAATAAACAAATATTAAGGGAGTCCCATGTTTCTCTGATGGTAGGACGCAGGGTTCCTTAAAACATCTCAAAGGATCAAAAAATATATTTTTGGAAGGAATGAAGAAAGATATTCAAAATTTTGTAAGAGAAGGTCAGGTTTGCGTAGTAAATAAAAGAGAGATAGTAAAATCTCTAGTGTTACTTCAACCATTCCACATACATATTCAAAGACTATAAGATATATCAATAGACTTTATTACAGGGTTACTGAAATATAAAGGTAAGTATTACATTTTTGTAGTCATTTATATAGACAAATTTTGTAGATTTTTTTTTGTAGAGCTCAAAGTACATAAAAAACAAGCCAAGTGGCAGAAGTGTCTGTGAAAGAAATTCATAGTCTTCATGGTTTTCCTAAAGTAATAGTAACAAGAAACTTTTTGAAATAATTATTTAATATGAGTGGAGAAACACTAGCTGCCATGAGTTCTACATATCAAACACAATCAAATGGTCAAACAAAAATAGTTAACAAATGTTTTTAAGGTTATCTACAATGTTACTCTTTAGAAAAGCAATCTTAATGGATGAAGTGGGTTCATCAAGGAAGAATGGTAATATGATACTACCTATCACACATTTACTAAAATTTCCTCATTTAAGGCCCTTTATGGATATCCAACTCCTAGTATCTCATACTTTTTGCAAGATAAGTCCAAAGTATAGGAAACAAAGTCACATATGGAAAATACTAAAGAAACTTTGAAAATTATTATGGAAAACCTTCAAATGACATGAAACATGATAAAACAACAAGGAGAACAACATTGAAGTGAAAGATAATTTGAGGAGGGTAATTGGGTATTCTTTAGATTATAGCATTATAAGCAATCTTCATTCAAGAAAAAGAAGAATAAAGAATTAGCTCAAAAATGTTATGGCCCTAAATAATTATTCATAGGATTGCATAAGTGGTATAGAAGTTATATTTTCCTTCTTCTTGCATTCATAAGTTTTTTCATGTATCTTGCCTAAAAAAGTTTTTGGGAAAATTTATGCCAATGTAAATAGAACTTCCAAAATTAGATGAAGAATGAAAGTTGATTCTTGAACCACAAAAAGTTATAGATAAACATTTTGTATCTCTTTGAAATATAACCATTATGAAGTACCTAATTAATCAAGTGGAAGAATATTCCTCTAGAAGAAGGTACATGGTAAAATGATCAATTCGTGATGCAATACCCACGACTAAAGGGTTCGTTTGAAGTTTTGACAAAGGTTTTTTTTATATGTTTTATATAACGCGCGGCAGAATAGTTTTATTGTTTGTTAAGGTCCCACACAGTGATCAAATTTGAAGGGTAGGTCCGAATTTCAATTAGAAGGGCATATATCTATGTTGCCCTTCCATAATGAAAAGCTTTGAAAAAAAAACTTTTCAATTGACCACAAGAAATTATTTTTACATTTCATTTTCAGAAAGACAAAACCATCAATCTTTATAAAAATAAAAGACTGTTACATATACAAAAATGAAGAAGGCTCCATCTTTCATTGCTTAAATATCTCATTGGCAATGTCAACATAAGTCTTGAAGACACTATTATAAGAATTTGGATACATACCACCGGGATATAGGAGATTCTTATGTGTCATATTGTGTAATGCAATTTTGACTTTGTCTCACAAGGAGCAGCAGCATGGAGGTCTGGATTTTTCTTATAGAACTTTTTTATTATTATTTGAAACATTGTTTATAGATATGAAGACAACAATGAAATTATGAGCATGGTGGACAATTAGTCAAGCTCATGATGCCAAACCATGATGACGTAAGTTTGGAATTTAACATTTTTACATGTTAAAGACAAATAGTCAAAATCACTGACAACTTAATATGCCATAATTAATAATCATTCCCTATTCACTTTTGTTAATAGGTTTATGTCACACGATGATCTCTCTTCTCTGGCATTTACTTGTATTGAAGATCACTTTTCTAGGAATAAGGAGTCATTTTCTCCAAAAATAACCCTAGCCAAACATTGACAATGCATCAAGGATATCTTTCTATGCTTCATAAGTACATATGTTCTACTTCTAAATCATGTCTTGGAGTGGTTTTTTTGCTAGAAATTATTCACTAGCTGGTTTCATACCAAAGTCTTTTTCTCATTTTCAGCATCCAATACATGAAAAAGATAATGGTTTAAAACAACATAAATATTTGAAATTTTGCAAGAATTGTCTGGCACACTTTGAATATTAATTTTGAAGTCAAGTGCATGATGCTGTATAGGATTAAGTGTCATTTTGAATACCAAATGTTTCACAAGAAACTTCTCAAAATGCTACCCTGTAGTAAGGATTAAATGACAATATTGCATCAACTATTTCCATAATAAAAGTGCACCTCGGCCATAAGACTAAACAACTACAAATGTTGTAGATCTAACAAGACCACACAATCAAATGTATTCCACAAGGCCAATACCGTATGAAAAATGAAAAGGAGTTTGCAACCAAAAATACCTTAGGCAACTAATTCAATTAGATACACCAAACCATCAGCAAAAAGGAAAACCAGCCTACTCAAAAGGCAAGCGTTTTCCTCCTTTGACAAAATTTTGAGTTCCGAAACAAGGGCCTTTATTGTCTTGTCAATGCCCCTAGTAATTTGAATGGGGTTTGCACCTGCTGCAACAACCTAAACAAAAAGGTTTTATTTCAAATTATTTTCCACAAATTTAAGATACAACCATTGTCAGTTTTGTATTTCCTAACAAGCTCATAAATTTTGACAAAAGAACCAAAATTTTTTAATACCTGACAGCAATTTTTTCACTCAAAAACTATCTTAGACCCAATAAGCCCAACCCAAAACTAAAAAAACAAACACCGTAAGACCCTACAAAAATGAATAGATGATCTTAATCCAGTACTATCGACAAAAAGTTACCTTTACACCCTCACTTATTAAACCCTGTGCTGTTGAATTTTAACTTCAACTGCTGCAGCAGAAGGACGGATGCAACAGCAACATTTTTTTTTGGAGGTTGCTTGCATGCCATCCAGAAATTTAATTCAGCATTTAAAATTCCTGCAAGTTTTTTTTGTAGACGGCCGCAGCCATATTTCTGTACAGGATTGTATTTAAACACAACAACCAACATTAACGCAATTCACCAACCATAAATTAAACAAACAGAAATTTACCCCCCAGTTTTGTAAATTCAAAAGGAGGACACGTGGAGCATTAATATTGGATCGCATGAAATTGAAGGGAATATGAAAAACCTGAAAACCGGACCCGAATTTTTTATAAGGCACATTGGATTGAGAATTCACGTTACAAATTAGGCAGACGTCAGCATCCCATTTTGGAACGCGAATTTGGTTTGAAATTCAATCTATTCAGACTTTTGAAGTCCGACAGAAAGGGTTCTTTAATGTTTTGATAATCTAATTTTATGTATGCTTTAATATATACATATGTTTTAAATATATGTTATATATATATCATATGCGAAATGAAAGGTGAGCCATAGAATTTAGTTTTAATTTTATTTTTTTTAAAAGAGGGTTTATTATAATTTTTTTATTTATTTTTATTTTTTATTTTTTATTTTTTTTTAATTTTTTTAATTTTTTTTCAGAAAGAAAAAATCGTTGTTTTTATTAAAAGTGAATATAACAAAACATTACATTCCCATCATGAGATGATAAGAAAACCTGATTCGAAACAATTTCCATCATGACAACTTCTAAGGAAGAATGAGTCAAAAATGAAAAAAATATGTGGGGATCATACAAATATGGGGGCATAACACCCCAAGCAGATTATGAGTCCAGATAAAGAAAAAACCAACAGAGCAGCCCTTAAAAAGGGGAAATGTTGTCATCTATTATTAAAATCATCAGGATTAAAGAAAAAATCATAATGATCATAGGCAAAAACTGGCTCGCTTGATGTGTCATATGTTGGCCTTGTAGAAAGCTAAAAACCATTGCATCTTATGTGAATAAAACCTATGTTGTTATGAAGAAACAACTTGAAATCAGTATAATGGAAACCGGCTCTCCTGTTGCATAATTATATGTTACGGCATATAAAAATAAAAATGACAAAAAAGCTTGGTAGTTTTTTTTATAGATAGTACGTAAATTTTTTATTACACAGCAGTGTGTAAAAAGTGAAAGACTGAGTGTATCTTTTTAAGTGTGTATGCACAGCAGTGCAAAAGTGAAAAACACAGCAGAGTGTTTTAGAGACAGAGTTTGTTTGTTTTGAATAGACAGTGAGTTGGTTTTATGCACTGCGTTTTGTAGCAGTCATAATTTTGTAATCCCTCTCAGTGAGGAAGAAGTGTAATAGTTTTTATTTATTTATTGAAGGGAATAGAAGTTTGTTTTCAAAGTATTGAAACTCTGTCTCCTGTCAAAGAAATTTTTATTTTCTTTGTGTTAAAAGAAGGGAGATTTATTCTACATTCATTTTTCTTGAATTTTTCAATATTCCAACATGTGCAAGAACAACAGATGTTGTGGTTCCATCCCCAGCTAAATCATTTGTCTTTTCTGCAGCTTGCCTTACCAACTTGGCCCCAATATTTTCAACTGGGTCCTCTAATTCAACCAATAAAAAGGCCAAAACCATAGCATTGAGATACATTTCATTACACTGTCAATAACAATAAAATTTGACTCAGCCATAACCCTTTCCTTTATTGTTGTGAAAAGCTTTATGCATTACTCTAATGTGGCTAGTCCATAGGCCAAGTAGACCACTGGGTAACAAATATGTTTCCTTTCACCTTTGATTTTTCAAATTATGCCTACCAAATCTAAGACATTTAAGAGGGGTAACTAATACAACGTTAAAAAGAAAACCAGAGCACACATCTACAAATTACCTCCTTAGCTACTATCACACCATCATTAACTATTTTCGGAGAACCATGCTTGCTCTCCAAGACAACATTTTGCCCCTCGCCCCAAGGGTGACTCCAACAAGATCAACAAGTTTGTTCACACCGCCTACAAGACAAATTGACAATGCTTTCAGTAAGTGTGCAATTGAATGTCAGACCATATGCCAAAACAACCCTCCATGAAAAATTAAAATAACACATTAAAATCGAATATAAGTGGACAAGGAAAGATCCACCGCAATGAAGTTTCACGTGCAGGTGACCTTCCTTTAAACATAATTTTTCTCCGACCTGCAATTTTTTTGTCACTGAGCCATCCTTGTTGAAGTACAACTCCTTTTCCATAGCTCTTGTATTAACTACCTTCTCTCTGTCGCGTAATATCAGAGTCCCTCTTCTGCTTGAGCGATTAAAGGAAATGGGTGAAAAAACTGAAAGAGAAGACAATTGTCTGCCATAATTATCAAACATTGCACCCAAATTTTTCCCCTTTCCATTGTTACCCAATGAGGTAGATGTGGCAATTTTTGTCATACTGCCCCAAGTAGAGGCCATCTTCTCTTATCCTGAATATAGAATTACAAGATCTTCATATTAGTATGAACCTTAAAAAACATGACTCCCATTGCTAAAAACCACTTTTAAGTTGTAACAGGAAAACTAAACAACTATCGCAACTTTTGGCGAATTCTAGAGCATTAAGAGAGAAAAAACCAAAGATAAATACAACCACAATCCTCATTTTAATTAGACCAGACTATATATTTTCATTAATATAATAGAAAGAAATCACGACTATATTAAGGCCAGCACAAAACAATCTTTAACCAGTGTCTCTCGCGGCCTTCAAGTTGCCATGCTAGAGGTTGCATATTTTTAATTTAAATTCTTGACCTCTGCCCATCTATGAATGCATCCAATGGGATATCTACATCAAATGCTACTTTATATCCCCAAAAAAAAATTCCCTACTACAAGAGCACCAGTATTGATGGATCACCCCACACCATCCCACCCACTAGAAACAGTGAAAAAGGAAACCCGAGAAATCTTCTGAAATATCTCAAGATGACTATATGGGTGGTTCTTATGAATCAACCAACCATTCAGAACATGCTCATCAATCCAAACCATAAGTATTATGTGACAATATTCAAGCAGGCACTGAATCGGATTTCTAAAGCTATGTTAGAGAAACCCTAAACTCTCACTGAAAATAGGTGAAATGTGGCACCACTCAGGGATTGACATGTGCCAATTGGTACAAGTGGTAGACAATTGGCATGCTCAAACAACGAGGTGATGCAGGAATGACATGAGGGAGAAAATATCAGAAAAACCCCAAATCTGGAGAACTAAAGCTCATCACCAACCTGAGATTGACAACTTTACATGATGTAACCTATGAAATCATAAATGGAGAAATCATAGTAACAATAAAGTAACCTATGTAACAATAAAGTCGGATTCATTTTGGGAGTGGTAATGGGAGAAATCATAGTGAACAACAGGAAACATGCAGAGTTTCTTACAATCAAATAGATGAAAAAACACATACAAAAAACCTAGATAATAATCATGAACAAGCTTAATATTGAATTATGAACTATAAAGGAACTTACAAAATGTGACATTGCGAACCTGGTCAAGCGCACAAGAAAAAATATCCTGGACATGACCCTGGTTGACAAGTTGCATTGCTCATGATGCAAGAGGATTTGTACCTGCACTGCCAAGTCAATCAAAATCCATCATTATCTATACAATAAATACAAGTAATTGATGTAGTATTTTTTACTCCAAGATGCATTCTTATGATAATGTTAGAACATATGTTGAAAATGTCAAAACATACCTAAATAAGCTCCTCTTCATTTCAAGAACAATTTATTGGAGTCGCATGAACTTGGAACAAGCCTCCCACGATCTAAAAGAGTAGCAACTAAGTCAACAGTGACTTTTTTGTTGCTACGCTAGATCGAGGGAGGTTTGCTCCAAGATTAAATCGCTCCAATAAATTATTCTCTACTAAACATGGCCAACCACGTGAAGGTGGAAGCTCTTATGGCCCCTCCCCCTCACATCACTCTCAATTCCCCAATACCCAATCTATATTTCATTTTTTACTTTCATGAGCATAAAAAAAAATATTCATAATAAAAAAACAATTCAACAAAAAGTACGCAAGGAAACATTGCAATTAATGCTTGACATAAAAATAGTATGATAAATGAGTTCTTTATATAACGCAAAAAAACATTCCAAGTATGGTAACGTTTGTCTTATAATAATACAATATTTTACATTGTCAAATTTTCTTTTTCTTCTTCCTATTTTTAAAGCTCCTAATTACATCATCAATATCATCGTGCTCTGCTCCTGTTTCGTGCCTTTCAACCCGCACTGCTGACCTAGTTGCGTATTCACGATGTCTGGGCTCATCCGGTGACGGGGCATCGCCTACAAAAACAGATAATATTAAATTTTAATTGTCAGTTTTTAAATATCATTGAACTAGTTCGGTAATATTAATAAAAAAAATTGCAATGAGATTATTTACCTGGTGCACCAGTTGTCACCGCTAACCTAGTTGCATAGTCACGATGTCTGGTCTCATCCATTGACGGGGCATCGCCTACAAAAACAGATAATATTAAATTTTAATTGTCAGTTTTTAAATATCATTGAACTAGTTCGGTAATATTAATAATAAAAAAATTGCAATGAGATTATTTACCTGGTGCACCAGTTGTCGCCGCTGACCTAGTTGCGTTGTCACGATGTCTGGTCTCATCCAGTGACGGGGAATCGCCTACAAAAACAGATAATATTAAATTTTAATTGTCAGTTTTTAAATATCATTGAACTAGTTCGGTAATATTAATAAAAAAAATTGCAATGAGATTATTTACCTGGTGCACCAGTTGTCGCCGCTGACCTAGTTACGTAGTCACGATGTCTGGTCTCATCCAGTGACGGGGCATCACCTATAAAAACAGATAATATTAAATTTTAATTGTCAGTTTTTAAATATCATTGAACTAGTTCGGTAATATTAATAAAAAAAATTGCAATGAGATTATTTACCTGGTGCACCAGTTGTTGTCGTTGGGACTGTTACCCTGTCTTCCTCTCTGGTGGTAAGATCCTCAAGGGAAACATTCTCTTTCATTTAAACAAAAAACGTTATAAGGAAAACCATCAAGGTATAATTAGAAAAAATTATAAGTGGAAATTAATTACCGTCACGGCCCTCATTGATAGTAGCATTGTCGTCCTGGTCCCCACTACAATGATCAGGTTGCACGTGAGGATCACTACATCTGGCTCTAAAACTGGGTTATTTTCCTCGTCGGTAGTGCTTCTCCCCTGATTTAAACAAATTTGTTAGACATTAAATTTATGGACGAAAACAAACATATTGAAAGGTTAATGTTTTACCTTATCAGGCGTTCTGGATCTTGGGACCTGCCCCAAGCTTCTGCAACATTCAACTACGGCTTGATAGCCGAAATGGAAAGCGATATTTTTATCTTCCTCTGTAGTTTCTGTTCCGAAGTCATCACCCTACATTACATATGATTGTGTATTTTTAATCATATTTGATAGGATTACAAAAACGTTGGAAGGCGATACAATTAATTATAAGATGTTTAGCTACTTAATTACAATTCTTGCGACTAATTTCAAGTAGTTGCCCTGGCCTAGCTTGTGATGGCCCTTTTTTTCAATCCTAGCTTTGGTTGCCTTTGAGGTGTCAAGCAACCTAGCATCAAAATATTAAAGTCAGATATGACGTAGCACACTTTTATTTTAGACATAGAGAAAATTAAAGCTATTGAATTAAAGTTGTAATTTACCTTGCGGGTCCGGTTGGCATTTTTCCTTCTTTCTTTGCCCTTTTCTCTTTTCCGTCATGGATGAGTGCTCTCCACTCACTCTCTGGAACTGTGAGAGGACGCTCATATCTAGGGTTAAATTTCAATTGCGTCCTATAGGTGTCCCTGGTATATTTCAAATATTTACCGGCTACCCGAGCCACCGCTGTTCTGTCAAATGTGCCGACCCCAAAAAGGGCTTCTAGATAATCTAGAAGTTCTTTTTTCAGGTTGGAATTCTGGGAATTCCACCCTGTGCATATGGTTGGGCCAAAAATTACCAACGCATGGCTCTCCAAAAACCTGTAGAACTCATTGTTTCCTACATAGAAAAAAAAAATATATTATCATTAATTTAAAAATAAAAATCATGATAAATATGTTTTAGATAAAGTACATGAAATAGTTAAAATATTAAAATTTACCTGGGAGTTGTATGTGCTTTATAGGGACACCTTCATCTTTCACCAACAACGTGCCATTAATTGTCCCTGTGGAGCTGACACGTGTAGCTCCAAGAAACGCAATAACGTAGTTGGCCATATCAGCGTCATCATTGCCAACACGTTCAGCGGTTGGCTGGGTGTCTGCTTGGGCAGGGTGTGTTTCTTGGCTGGCACCTAAAGGATTAGAAGGTGTATGAGAGGGTTGCTGGGCAATATCTTGCCCTTGTGTCCCACTACCACCAACACCGGGTTCAGCAAGTGCCATAAAACGCTACATACAAAAGAACTTTTTGATAGTTTAGTCAATGTAAAAATTAAAAATTAAACTATCACAATTCATCTCATGCAGAACAAAAAAAATATCCTTTTGACTTTTTATTATTACTGATATGTTTCTTGCTGGCTCATAAGTTTTTTTATCTTCTCTTCCGTTTCAGGTGTTTGAGTCGCGTCTATCAAAGTATTAAATTCTGACGTTGCATCTCATGCCTTTTTTCGCAACAAGAACACTGGAGATAGGGATGAAGAAAGCTCTTCCTCAAAGAGGGAATCATCAGGTGTACCATGGCTAGGTGTCTACATATTTGAAAAAAATTAATATTATTTCAATTATGTAAATAATTAAAATACCTGAAGATAGAGCAATGCTGGCACTTTACATGTTCTTCCGCTGGCCTTTTTTCGCGATCATCCTGTATCGGGGTTTTTCCTGTACTACCCTGATCAGTCTGCCACATTGCAATAAAATTATAAATGTAAAAACTTGAAAACAATATCTAACTTGAAAACACAAAATGAAAATTGAAATAATTTCTAATAAGACACCGGAAGACAGAGTTAGAGTTTCAAATATGCCTTGCATTGAATTCAGTCTTGGAAACATGTCATTGCACATTAAGGCACCCAAACAAGAGACGAGTTGACAATGAAGACCTTATTGAATATATTGTTGGAGCAACTTCTAGTAAAGTTGTTGTGAAGACCTTGAGGACATTTTTGGAGCAACATTGTTGAAGCTGATGGTATAGCATTTTTGGAGACGATCTTGAAGGGCCTTGAAGTGAAGCTTTTGGAACAACTATTGAAAAATCCTTAGAGCATTTAAGTAAGGCACTTTCTATCTTCCATCACCTTTTTCCTTTCAATATCCTTTAAACGATTTTGTTGATATTTAATGTTTGAAATCACATTATAATTCCTTTATTATATGTGTTTGGGGACTTTCCCTTTGAAATTACCCAAAAATACCCTGGCAATTTTATCTTCAGGATGCATGTCTGACCCTATTGTTCAATATTTTAATTGATAGTAGTAAACATAGAGAGTTAGGGGGCTCTTGACTTGGTTTGGTTGGGACATTAGATCCCTAAAATCTACTAGGGAGAACCCCTCTTGAGTTGGAGGAGAGCTAGCCCGAAGTGAAAAGAGGTTGGTGAGGTGACAATGGGGCTATTGAATTACACATGGTATCACACTTTAGCTTTAGGACTTTATCTTGAGAAGTGCGAGATTTTGCTATATTTATTCTCAAATTGTTTACAACACTATTGTTCAGAACTAATAAGAAGTGATGTTGAGGGGTTTTTGGGTATAAGAAACAATACCATTTAAAAACTAGGGTTCTCAGTCCTTGGCATTCCTTCACCTAGGCCTAGGGGCACACTAGAATAATTTCACACTAAACCATGCAAACTTAAAAGTAACTTAACAGATCCATAAATTAATAATAATCATAATTCCTAATTTCCTATTATATGATATGATGCAAATTATTCAAACATGAAGCAATGAAGACATGCAATGTCTGAATTTCAAGATTGATGAACCAATACAAGAAGTTAGAAACTACAACTTTGATTCAATACTCTGTGTCCTAACTCGAGGAAGGAATCTAGTTTGTAGTACAGAACATGCATCGTGTATTATCAATTCTTAATTGACAACAACTAAAGGTCATCTACCTCATCAATTCCTTCCCATTTTGTGTTTTATGTTATATTCCTTATAAAAGTGTCAAATTTCTCTCAAAGTAAGCAACCACTGAATAAAATAAAAAATAGTTGAGATATGATTGAGAAATGGTCATTTATTTCTTGAAAGGGTCTTCACAATTTCTTTGGTTGTTTTTCATCTCAAGAAACAAGAAATGACCTAAGAAACTATCGTGATGTAATATAAGAAACAACACGGTGCAATGGCCATTTTCAAAGCCAAATGATGTCCATTGAGGACATGGCCTTTAATTGGTTCCTGTTTCATAGGAGTTTCGGGTAGAAATGGAACTTTGTTGTACCATTTCCAGTAGTAAAAAGGGAAAACCTTCTTTTTCCATGGGAAATAATTTACCTTTCCTTTTTCAAGATAATCTAAATCACAAAAAATATGAACTATACTGCACACATTCTTGGATAATGTGAAGTGGAAAAGGAATACCCTACACAAGTGATGCACACATGTACATTTGAACACTAATAGATTTTTGTAGTTGAAATGCAATGCTTGTTTTCATTTAAATGTAGGGTTTTTAAAGCAGGGAGAAATAGTGGCTGCCAAATTAATAAGCGTTTCTTTGGGAAAAAAATAAATCTTGTGTTGGGTGATGAAGATAATAGAGGGTATTGAATCTTGATTCTTGACATCTAGAGAGAACCCTACAGCCTAACACAATCCAATGGAATTGACTAAAACAACCCAAATAGAGTCAACCCTCCTATAGGAGGAAGGGCCTGTAGTAAGAACTTACCATTTTGCAAGAGCTGAGGGCGAATGTTGTTTTGCAAGAGCTGAGGGCGAATGCTGTTCTGCAAGAGCTTAGGGCGAATGCTGAGGGTAAATGTTGTTCTGCAAGAGCTCAGGGTGAATGCTATTCTGCAAGAACTAAGGGCGAATATTGTTCTGCAAGAGCGGAGGGTGAATGCACGCGTGATATCAGATGTTAATGTAGCACACATGTACATTTGAACACTAATAGATTTTTTTAGTTGAAATGCAATGCTTGTTTTCATTTAAATGTAGGGTTTTTAAAGCAGGGAGAAATAATGGCTGCCAAATTAATAAACATTTCTTTGGGAAAAATTTAAATCTTGTATTGGGTGATGAAGATAATAGAGGGTATTGAATCTTGATTCTTGCATCTAGATAGAACCCTACAGCCTAACACAATCCAATGGAATTGACCAAAAAAACCCAAACAGAGTCAACCCTACTATAGGAGGAAGGGCCTGTAGTAAGAACTTACCATTTTTCAAGAGCTGAGGGCGAATGTTGTTCTGCAAGAGCTGAGGGCAAACGTTGAGGGTGAATTTTGAGGGAAAATGCTATTCTGCAAGAGATGAGGGCAAATTCTGAGGGCGAATGTTGTTCTGCAAGAGCTGAGGGTGAATGTTGTTCTGCGAATGCACGTGTGATATCAGATGTTAATGTAGCTATTGCGACAGATACGAACAATAAAATCATTTTTATGTAGTGTGCATATAAGTTTCGTAATTTTATGTAGCGCGCATATAAGTGTCGTTATACCAACAGCGGACAAAGTGTCGCTATTGCGATGGTTGCCTCCAAACATCACAATTGAAACACTTAGAAATTGTGTCCCACTTGCGACGTTTGGAGGTAGTTGTCGCAATAGTGACGCTTTGGGCCATAGTGTCGCAATTGCGACGTCTTCCTCCAAACATCGCAATTGTGACACTTTGTCTAAGTGTCGGTATTGTGACACTTTTCTATAAATGTCGATATAGCGACGGTTTCGGGCGAGATGGAAAACATTTGGGGAAATTTCTGACATTTGGTCAAAAGCGTCAGAACCAAGTGTCGGAATTTACGCCAAATGTAGTAGTGTCGTGTTCAAAAAGGAAAAACCACCTACCCGCCCTTTCACCGCGCGAAAACAACTGTTTTGCTCCCTAAAACCAATTTCCCTCTTTTCCCTTGTGTGTTATCACGCACGCCCTCCACCGTTGATCTCTGCAGATCAACGGCTTGGATCTAAACCTCCATTTACATATCGCCCTCCACCTTTACCAAAAGGTTTTCAACGCAGATTTCCATCGTTGATCTCGTTGGGCCGATCTGATCCAACGATCCACAATCGCCCCGAACCCCCAACTCTATTTTTATCATATTTCTTCCGAAATAAAGGTTTTAACCCCTTTTCTTCACATTTCTGCTATTTTCCAAACAATGTGGATCCTTCACACTATTAAATCAAAACCAATCTTGACCGTCGATCTCTGCGCGATCAACGGTTCTGAATTATTTCTTCCTCTACTCTTCTTTTAACCTCCACAAACAGATCTACACTGTTGGATGATGCCATCCAATGACCACGCTCCTCCCCACAGCCTCCGAAGAAGTTAAACCCAATAACACAAGATTTCTTAATATTTTGTGTATTTTGCAGGTTTCAAATGTTTTTTCCCATAATAATAAAGGAAAAGAAAGCCGAGGGTGACGATCCTCTGGACTTTTGTTTATCAAAGGGAAAGAACTACAAAGGTTATACTCCACTTTTCGTCAATGCTTCATGGGCATTGATGCCCTATGAGCCCTGTGCGGCACTGCACATCAACAAGACACATAGCAATGCATAAAATAATTAAAAGAGTATCAGTGTCGAAGACAAAACATAGCAGAATTGAAGATCGGAGAATAATTCCAAAGTTTAACGGACTATGGCTAATATTTATTATCAAAAGCCTAATCCATTAAATTAAACACTATTAAAGGGAAATCAAAGGATTATCAGACCAGAAGGCCTCCACCGCCACATCAGAGGCCAATTGATTCCTCTCAGCTACCACAAAGCCACCTGTTGCCTCAAAGCATTCAAACAGAGGCTGAAGTTATTGATCAGAAGAAGATATTTGCTTCAGCGTAGCCAAAGAGTTAATTTCGCTAAATAAAAGTAAATGCAAAAAAAATCAGCAGAGTTATTACATCCTGAAACAGAGCCTAAAGTCAACAAAAGATCCACTGAGCTTAAATATTTAAATGTAAAACAATTAATACAGATAGAAAATCTGTAAAATTCTCCATCGAGCCCCTCAAAGGCCGAGAAGTCATTAATCTGTATTAATTGAACCTTGGAGATCTTTTATCAGATCCCACCTCCTCATTCCTTCTATAAATACTTCTGTAGAAGATGAGAAAATTTTGGTTGCTGAACTTTGAAATATACTTGAGCTTGATACTTCTACTTGTAAATAGTTTTCTCTAGCTCTTGGAGCTCTGCTTGTGGTTTGATAAGTTAGTCTAGAAGTGTAGATGATTGCTGACCTGAAACATTGGACTTAAAGCTGTAACTGGTTTGGAGCATCAATACAAGATGATTTATGGGATCCTAGTCTATGTCGACGGTGATGTTATTTCTTATTGTAAATTGTTATTTTATTTCTGCTTTTACTTTGTTCATCTTCTCTTATAAAGAACAACAAGAATAGAGTTAGGATTTACTGTATATCAATACCCTTATCTAACTGATAAGCTTTATATAAATGTTTTCTTCCAAATTGTGTTATTTTAGAATGATTTAATTCAGTTCAAGTGGTTAGGAATGATGGCATTCCCTCGTCCTACTATTTTAGCTAAATATTGTTCCTGAATGTTATTTTTAGTTCATGTTAAGTAGAGAGAAAGTAAGTAAGATATGGTGAGCCTTGGTCCTAGTTTTATCCCCAAAGATTGTCTGAAAGTTTCCTTGAGAATGTGTTAAAAGATGGCTAGTTTCGAAGTACTTCCCAGATCTTAGACCATTCTTTTTTATCTTTGTGTTTGTCTTGAAAGTTACCAAGTAAAGCAGAGCTAGGAGAGGTTTTGTGGTGAGCCCTACTTGCTAGTTTCTTCTCCAAAAGTTGCCTTTAAGTTTCCCTTTGTGTTTTAGATGTTTTCTATTGAAATTGTATCAAAGGCTGGCTAGTTTCGAAGTACTTACCAGATCCTATATTGCTTTTATGTTCTTCTTAAGTATATGTCAAAAGTTGGCTAGTTTCAAAGTACTTACCAGATCTTGGGCTGCTCTTTGTTCTTCATCTGTTTAAATTCCCCTTCTTGTTGTATCATTTCATTCCATAAATCAAACTTTAAAGAGATCCTTAGACATAGATGACTTGCCCCATGGACCACTCTTGCCCCTTGTTGTTTCAATTAAATCCTATTATGACTCCATAGCGCAATGGACTAAAACTTGCAGTTATCCATATTTTTGGCCAAAGCTTGTTCTGATTGCTTGCAACTTCACACCTTTGAAATTTTTTGCAGCTGGAACTTTCCACCTCAAAAAATAATCATGCTCAACCATCCAAAAACAAAACAAACCCTCGGCCTTCATAACTAGCCTAATATCATTACCCAAAACCTCAAAGATAAATCCATCTTTGCACTTATTGGAGAGATCCCTCTCCGGATTCAGGAGGGCTAGATCCTAGAATCCCAAAGTGGTTGAAATGGTGTTCTCCCTGAAGTCAGACTTTTCCAATCTTGCTGATTACGGGGAGCTAAAAATTCTAGCGACTCCACCGGGGACTTTTGAGTGTTTTTTCGGCCTAAGTACCTTTAAAGACCTCAAAAGACCCTTGATTCAAGAACATTTTGCAGTGAGTAAAAAGCAGCGCTCTTCAAGCACTACCAAGTAACGGTAATCATGATGAAACTTGTTTGAATCAGTGACAAACTAAGCAAACCCTAGGATTCTCATAAGAGTTTATCTAACCTTGAAGGATCAGCTGGCTTAGCCATAAGAGCAGACTGTTTTTGTCTCATAACCGTAGCTAAGTTGTGAAACAGATTTAGGACACTCTTAACAACCAATAGGACTAAAAAATAACTCAGAAAACCAAAAAATATTTCAAATTTGTATTTAATAAACATGGTGGTGGACCATAAAACCTTTTACCTCCAAAAGAGCTAAAAACTTCCACTTGGCAACTCCACAATCCTCACAGACCTTAAGACTCCACTCGAAAGAACCTTTATCATTTTAGCATTACTCAAACTTAGTTAGAGGACTGTAGGATTAATGTTTGTGCAAAACAGATTAGTTGACCTCTGAAAGACTGTCATATCTGGTTGAACTTTTCTTGTTTATTTTGGTCTAAAAACACAACATAGTGGCTCCTAGAAAGATTCATACTAGAGCCTATCCTAACCCTGACCCACCTGAGATAGTTGATAACCTAGAAAGTATCCTTAGGAAGTCTCCTAAGATAAAATTTTCAACTATTTTCAGATCACCCTTGAGAGCTAATTCAGTTCCTAAAAATATTGCATCTCTACAACAATCACAAGTAGATCTAATAAATCCATTTAGAACTAGGTCTCTTGGTGATTTAGATCATCTAGATTTTGAGTTTTCACTTTCATCTCCTGAAACAAGTAAATTTCCTGGTAGTAGAGAAAAAACACCACCTGATTCACATTTCCTTTTCAATTTAGGTGTCTCTCATCCAAGATCAGCTCAGCAATCTGTTCCTGGTCCTTCCACATCTACTCATCCTACATCTACTGTCCAAACCACTCCACTTCAGCCCACTTTCCCTTTTGTTAATCCACCTTTTGTAAATCCGCCTCCACCACATATCATGGAAGCATGGTATGCTCCCTTATTCCTTCATGTACCATTAGTCAATCTTCCACAGGACTATCAGTCCAAAATTCCATTATATGATGATAGTAATGCTACAACTACATCACAACATGTGGATAAAATGAATGACTACTTTGACATAAATGAAATTGATGATGATTTTGTCAATCTTAGATTATTTTCTCAGAGTCTAGGGGGAGAGGTAAGCAAATGGTTTAAAGGATTAACCCCCCATAGTATCAATGATCTCCAAGCCTTCCATCAGAAATTCTTAAACAAATGGGAAGTGAAGAAGAATCCTCTGCAAATCCTCTCTGATTACAAGAACCTCCATAGAAACACTGGGGAAAGTGTACAAGCTTACTGCACTAGATTCAATAGTGTGTATAATGCACTTCCTGTGGATCTAAAGCCTCCACAAGGCTCAACGTTAAACAATTTTCCTGAAGTGTTTGACCCTGAGATGGCCTATCAACTGAGAGAGAGAGATCCTGCAACTCTTGAGGATATGCAAAAAGGAGCTCTTGCTGTGGAAGTTAATTTGATGGAGAAGAGAGAAAGAATGAAGAATGAGAAGAGAGTGTCATTCAGAGAGGAATCCACAACTTCTTCTTCCAGCTCAAAGATGGAAAGAATGATGGAGGAGATGATGAAAATAATGAGCATCTTTGAGAGAGCACAAGCAAGTCAAAACCAAACTGCTCCTCAAAATAGAAACCAAAACCAAAATCAGAATTTTAGAAGGAACCAACCTCCAAATAGACCTAGGGAAGATGATCAACAGATCACTCCTCCCTTTCATCAAAACTATGTGAGTGAAGTTGAGGAAACAAATGAGCAAGTAGAGGATGATGATATCAATATGCTGGGAGTAGATAATGATGACTTTGAGGTTCATTATGATAGAAAACAAGGTCTTTATACACGCTATGATGAAAAAAGAGATGATGATGAAAGTTATTATCAAGACATGGAGAATGTCATCATAGAATCTCAGAGAGAATATGACCTTAGAAGTAAAACCAATCAAAAAACTCCCAACACCAAAACCTCTGACAAATCTTCACAAAACAACACTGTAAACAAGCCTAAATTTGTCAAATAGAAGGACAAGACGGTAGTTGTAAATTATGATAAAGTTAAAGAGAAAGGCACTCAAAACAATGATAAACAGAGTGCAGACCTTAGTAGTACTAACACTTCAGCTAGTACTCCTGTTAAAACAATTTTGTCAAATATAAATAGAACAAATCAGCAACCTGATGTTGCTGATAGAGTGGCAGTTAATAAGGCCGAGACTAGTACTTCAAAGAATCAAATTCCTTTTAGCCTGGATCAGGAAATCTCCAAAATTAAAATCTCTATTCCCTTGACTAAGTTAGCTGCCCAAAATGTATATAGGACCCAAATTTTGAAGCCTTTAAAAATTGAAGACAATAATGACACAGTCAATCTTAACAATGACCAGCCAGAGCTTATTTTTGGTCCAAATATTGAAGGTAGATATCAAGAGGGACTTTTTCCTCCCTTTTATGTAAGTTTGAATGTTCATAACAATATTTTACATAACGCTATGCATGACTCAGGGGATTCTCATAATTTAATGCCTAAAGCTGTAATGGAGAGCCTTGGTCTAGAAATCACCAGACCTTTACTCCTTTGACTCGAGTAGAGTAAAATGTTTAGGATTAATCAAAGATCTCTGCGTTAACTTAGCCTAGATCCCAGCCAAATGTTTAGTAATGGACATTGTTGTGGCTAATGTACCCCCAAAGTATGGAATGTTACTACCTAGGTCTTAGGGGGCTAAGTTACAATGAAATATGCATATGGACATGACCTATGCGACCATCCCTATGTTTAATCAATCAAGAAGACTTTACAGGGAGTCCCATATGCAATACATGGTGACTAGTCAAGACAGACCTCAAAACTCTCCTCTATATTATGTAAATACAGGCCTCGATTCTTTTGTCCTGTTTAACGATGAAACTCTTAGTGAACTAGTCACTTTAACAGAATTATTGGCCGATAGAGAGGAGGAGGTAAGCAACACAGAAGTGTCAGAACAATCTGCTGCATTTGAAAACTTTAGCAAACCAAACACTAGTCTTGAACTACAAGTCATGTGTCCTTTGCTTTTAACCCTTGACAGTCAAGAAAATAACCCTCGACACATCGAAAAACCTGAGGAGTTGAAACGAATTAAACTAAGTGCCGATATTCAACAACAATCAGAAAGCATGTTAGTTGAAGAGGATAGTACTCAAGATGAACCTGAATCTAGTCCTCTGTGGAGTATGAACTTCAACGGGTCATGCACTAGAACTAATGCTGGTGCAGGTGTCTCGATATGCAACACTGAGAACAACCACACAGAAAGCATTTCCTGTAGATTAAACTTCCATTGTTCAAATAACATAGCAGAATATGAATCCTTGCTTTTAGGCTTGCGTTTGTTGAAAAAGTTAGGAGCCAAAAGAATTAGAGCTTATGGGGATTTTTAATTAATCATTAGGCAAGTCAACGGAGAATACAACGCAAATCACCCAAGACTTAGGGCCAATCGAAACGATGTCATGGATCTTTTAAAAACTTTCGATTAGTCCCAATTAATTTTTGTCCCAAGAAAAATAAATAACGCAAGCCACAGTTTAGCCTTTGCAGCTAGGACATGATTAACGCCATATGAAACCAAGGAATGTACAACTCAGATTAAATTTAGACTAGCTATTCCCGATAACGAAAAATATTGGCAAGTGTTCAACGAAGACAAACAAATATAAGACTTCATGTAATTCAGAAATGAATTTGAACCTCACAGTTCAGATTTAGATTATGAAACAGACTGCAATAGTGAAGAAAATTTTCTTAGTGAAGAAGAATGACGCAGCGAAGTGATGAAATGAATCCAATAATCACAATGGGTCTACAACTAACAATAAACACCCCTTTATCAAAACAGAACTGGAATTCTTTGCGTCGGTCAAAATATGCCTCACTTCTTTTGACTTCCGATATAGCTCTTTTATACCATTAAACACCTTTTTAAACCATTTGAAAACAACGCTCTTTATAACATTTATATATATATATATATATATATATATATAATACTGCAATCTCAGATCTGAATGAACCGACGGTTCATTCAATTCGCATCTCGCTATTTTCAATATACCACCACTTATATTGTTTAGCAATAACCCTGATGCGATATCAATACATCCATCGCAACTCCAATTACGCTCCACTCTCCAACGTGCGCGATGTAATATCAATCGACAATTTTTAAATCACTCTGGTTGATGTCACTACTTACTGTTGCAGCTTCCAGAACTCCGATGCGAAATTTTGGAGATCGGCAATCGCTATATTTCAGTGATGTCTCCTCTAATCTCGGCGATATCCTCCGGACCCGAATCTACTTCAACCAGTTAATAACACTTCGCATCCGATTCATTGCTATATCGTGTGATATGGAAGCCTCTCCTTTCCATTTCGATGCGATAAGTTCTGTGGACCCGACGAATTTCAAAAGTGATATATATATTAATTCAACTCCGCTCCAAAATATCTGCGAAGTCTTTTTTAGGCTATTTCTCTGTGTAAAGACTTTTCCAACTCACAAAATTTGACAACGCCCGATTTGCAATAAAAACAGAATTCTTACAATTTTAAATAAAAACACAGATCGAAACCACTTTAAGCAATTACAAATGCATCAAAATTATGGCTCATCATACACCAATGGATACAACATTCAATTTTTTCATAACATAAGAAAAAGACAGAGTCTCGGCCTTTGCCTGGTCATACAAGGAATGATCTCTATTTTTTTTTTTACAAACACTGTCCTCACTACTAATCTGAGCTCTCGCTCTACACCCAGTCTTCTACCAATTCTACTTGCTCATCACATTTTTTCTCCTATCCATTATTTTCATTAATTCTTCTAATAATAGCTAATAGAAATCTCCTATTTTTTCTAAGGATCTTAACAGAAATCTTCTATCTCTTAACTCTCGGTTACACTTGTGTTACAAATCTTATCACTAAATCTAAATAAGACAGTCTCACTTATTACAATAAATAATAACAAACTATTTTAGAAATCGACCTCCTCAGTAAAACTAAATTTGACCAAACAGTTTATAAATTTCACTATGTTTAGCCACAACACGTGGACAAATCTCCACATTGCTGGCTAATTCCGATGCTCCTGCATCAGACTCCCAGGGAAAAAAATATTTGTTCTTCAGATTTTCAGGGTTTATTCCGTATCTCTGTAATTCAGCTATTGTCAACCAACTGGAATCTTCCATTGGATGTTCCTTCCACTTGACAAGATACTGGAAATATGTCTGCCCTCGAGTTTTCTTGGATATTCTTTGATCCAAGATAGCTTCAACTTCTTTTTTAGATGCTTTTGGTACTTGTTCCTCCCAGTCTACAGTTTGAACTTCATCTCCTGTAAATTCATTCTGCAATTCAATCTCTGCCTCTCTGAATGGATATAAGTTTGCAACATTAAAAATGGGGGATATTCTGATTCCTTCCGACAACTCAATCTCATATGCATTGGCTGAATATTTCCTTTTGATTTTACAAGGTCCTATCTTTTTCAGTTTTAGTTTGTTATAATTTTTTGTAGGGAATCTCTCTTTCCTCAAATATGCCATGACTAAATCTCCCACTTGAAACTCTTTTTCTCTTCTTTTCAGATCTGCTCTCTGCTTGTATTTACTGCTACTTTCCTACAATTTACCTTTAACTTCTTCCTGTAGCTTCTGCATTTTTTCAACAAAATCTTTAGCACTTGCACTCCTGGATTCCTGTTTTCCCAAGTCTCTAGGCTTATATACTCCTCTCAGATGCATTCCAAAGACAATCTGAAATGGACTCATTCCAATGCTTCGGTTTGGTGTATCATTGTAAGCGAATTCAGCTTGAGCTAATGCCAAATCCCACTGTTTGGGATTCTGATGTACCAAACTTCTTAATATATTTCCCAAGCTCCTGTTCACTACTTCAGTTTTTCCATCTGTCTGAGGATGGTATGCTAAACTAAAACTGAGTTTAGTCCCCAGTTTCTTCCAAAGTGTTCTCCAGAAATGTCCTACAAATTTAGTATCTTGATCTGATACAATACTTACAGGTAAACCATGCAATCTTACAATCTCTGAAAAGAATAAATTTGCTATGTATGTTGCATCATGAGTCTTCTTACAAGCAATAAAATGTGCCATTTTCGAAAATCTGTCTACTACAACATAAATAGAATCATTTCCTCTCTGAGTTTTTGGTAAACCCAGAACAAAGTCCATACTCACTGCATCCCATGGTCGATCTGGTATGGGAAATGGCTGATATAGACCTGTATTCTGACTCCTTCCTTTGGCATATTGACATACCCTGCATTTCTCAACAAAAATTTTAACATCAGTTTTCATTTTAGGCCAGTAATAAAAAGCATTCACCTGAGCGAAGGTTTTATCTTGTCCAAAATGACCAGACAACCCTCCATTGTGCTTTTCCTTAATTATGTTCTCTCTAATGGAACATTTAGGAATACATAATTTTTTTTCTTTTAAATAACATGCCTCCTTGAATAAGGTAGTCCATCCATTGACTTCTGTTATGTCTCACCGGATTCTGAACTATTATGTAGATATGTTTAAAATCCTCATCGTCCTTGTACATTTATATCATTTCATCAAAACCTACAACACCCACTTTAAACTCTTGCAAAAGAAAACTTACCCTGCTCAATGCATCTGCTACTTTATTAGACTTACCACTTTTATGCTTTATTACAAAAGTGAAACTTTGCAGAAATTCCACCCATTTGGGATGCTTCTGATTTAACTTTGTTTGATTATTAATAAACTGCAAAGCATGATTGTCTGAATATAAGATGAATTCCTTTGGAAGCAAATAGTGCCTCCACTTTTTCAATGCCTGCACAATAGCGTAAAATTCTTTGTCATAGGAAGAATATTTCTTTTTCACATCATTTAATTTATCACTGAAATATGCTATCAGCTTTTTCTCTTGGCTTAGTACCGCACCAACTGCTTCTCTACTTGCATCGGTTTCTACTTGAAAGAATTTCTTGAAATTTGGCAATGTTATAATTGGCTTTTGTGTTATCTTCTTTTTCAGCAAATTAAAGTTCCTGTCCATTGCTTCTATCCATCGACATGGCTGATTGACCTCCTTAATTGTCTCAAGGATTGGTGCACAAACTTGACTAAACCCCTTTATAAATTTTTGGTAAAAACTAGCAAGTCCATGGAAACTTCTTACCTCAAATACACTCCTGGGAGTAGGCCAGCTCTTGATTTCTTGTACCTTCTCTGGATCCATTTTCAAACCTTCTTTGGAAATCACAAATCCCAAGTATACCAGCTCCTCTTTCATGAAACTACATTTCTTCAAATTGATTAGTAGTTTTTCTTTCTGTAGAGTTTTCAAGACTAACTTCAGGTGTTCCAAATGCTCCTCTTTACTTTTGCTAAAAACCAAAATATCATCAAGGTAAACAACAACAAATTTACCTATATATTCTTTCAAAACCTCGTTCATTAGTCTCATGAATGTGTTGGGTGCATTAGTGAGCCCAAAAGGCATCACTAACCACTCATACAGTCCACTATTGGTTTCGAAATTCGTTTTCCATTCATCGCCTTCCCAAATTCTGATATGGTGATACCTGCTTTTCAAATCTATCTTAGTAAAGTACCTAGATCCACTTAAACAGTCCATTAAATCATCCATTCTGGGTAAAGGAAATTTGTACCTGAATTTTATCTTGTTGATAGCTCTGGAATCGGTGCACATGCGCCATTCTCCTCCCTTCTTCGGACTAAGTATCGTTGGCACAGCACATGGGCTCAGACTTTCTCGAATCAGCCCCTTGTTCATCAGCTCCTGTACTTGCCTTGCAATCTCTGCGTTTTCTTGGGGAGTTAGTCTATACGTAACTTTATTAGGTAGACTCACTCCTGGTATTAAGTCGATATGGTGGCTCACACTTCTCATTGGTGGTAATTCATTTGGTAATTCATCCACAATGATATCCACAACATTATTTAACACAGCTTGAATTTCTTTAGGCAAATCATTTAAATTCGTGGAGGTTAATATTACCTTGGGCCTCCCTACGATAGCGAAATGCACCTCCTCTCTTTTATTGACCTCCTATAGCAGTTATTTGCCACTTATCAACATAATATTATTTTATGGCAGTTCTTTATCAACGTCATTATTTACTGGCAATAGCATGTGTTTAATTCTGTCCTTCTCTATGGTATATGTGTTCCTTCTCCCATCGTGAATCTCTTTCCGGTCAAATTGCCATGGTCTCCCTAATAACACATGACATACATCCATGGGCATTATGTCACATAGGATCACATCTTTGTATGTGTCGATTTGCATTTCCACATTACACTACTCTGTCACGATGACTTGATGGCCTTTATGTAGCCAAGACACTTTATAAGGTGCAGGATGCGCCGTCCTTGTTAACCCGAGCTTTTCCACCATCTTTGTGGACATAAGATTGTCAGTACTCCCGCTATCAATTATAACCTTACAGCACTTACCCTTTGATTTGCATGTAGTTCTGAACAAGTTCTTCCTTTGTACAGGTTCTCCAGTCTCTTTTTCTGATCTAAGCAAAGTTCTTCTAAGTAAAAGTGATTCACCTTCTTCAGGTGGTTCCTCTTTCTCCACAAGTTGAGGTGGTTCTGGCTTTGCCTCAGCCACATTTTCACCCCTCTGGCTTGCTGATTTGTTATGAGGACATTCCCTCGACATGTGTCCCCATTCTCCACAAGTATAACATCTAACATCTCTTCCTCGCCCTCTTCCTCTAGGCGCGAATCTTCTTCTACTAAATTCACCCGTCTGTGGTGATTTGCCACTTGAACTTCCTGTTTCATGCTGATGTTTTGTTCCTCTGGATCTAGCAGCTCCTCTACCTCTCGCTGAGCTCTTTCCTCTGTTCCTTTGGTTTTGTTTCCTCAATATTTTTTCCTCTGCTTTCAAACTTGCTTGATAGGCATCCTCAACAGTCTTCAGACTTAACAGGCTAATCTCATCTTGTATTTCATACCTTAGCCCATTTACATATCTAGTTATTTTCTCCACATCATCTTCTACATGCCATGTTCTGATACTCAATCTATAAAATTCTTCTGTGTACTCCTTAACAGACATTCCTTTCTGCTTCAGATTTTGCATTTGCTTAAAAAGATTCAAATGATAGTCTTTAGGCAAAAACTTGGCTTTCAGTTTACTTACCATTTTATCCCACTGCTTGATCTTAGATTTCCCTTTTCTCGTTCTTGATGTCTGTACCTCATCCCACCAGATGGCTGCATGACCCTTCAATCTAGTGGCTGCAAAATTCACCCTCTTATTCTCCTCAACCTCTTCATAATCAAAGTACTGATCTATGGATCTGATCCAATCCATCAGCTCCTCCGCATTCAAACTCCCTTCATACATAGGAATCTCCATCTTGGGTTTGCTTCCAAATTTTTCCAGCATCTTGATGAATTTGACATTTTCATTTTCTTCTTCTACTTCCACATCTGCATCAGATTCTTCTGAAGAACTTTCAGCTCCATCATCAGGCGCTCTTCTTTGGGTCGTCTCCATTGTCTCCATTTCGCACTTCTTCCAACAGAACTGCATTTGGTTCTGGTCTCCCTCGACCAATTCCTCTTCTCGGTGGCATCTTTGTTGCAAATACCTTTTTTTTTCTTTGGCTCTGATACCAAAAATTGACGCAGCGAAGTGGTGAAATGAATCCAATAATCACAATGGGTCTACAACTAACAATAAACACCCCTTTATCAAAACAGAACCTGAATTCTTTGCGTCGGTCAAAATATGCCTCACTTCTTTCGACTTCCGATATAGCTCTTTTATACCATTAAACAACTTTTTAAACCATTTGAAAACAACGCTCTTTATAACATTTTTACATATATAATACTGCAATCTCAGATCTGAATGAACCGATGGTTCATTCAATTCGCATCTCGCTATTTTCAATATACCACCACTTATATTTTTTAGCAATAACCCCGATGCGATATCAATACATCCATCGCAACTCCAATTACGCTCCACTCTCCAACGTGCGCGATGTAATATCAATCAGCGATTTTTAAATCGCTCTGGTTGATGTCACTACTTACTTTTGCAGCTTCCAGAACTCCGATGCGAAATTTTGGAGATCGGTGATCGCTATATTTCAGTGTTGTCTCCTCTAATCTCAGAGATATCCTCCGGACCCGAATCTACTTCAACCAGTTAATAACACTTCGCATCTTATTCATTGCTATATCGCGTGATATGGAAGCCTCTCCTTTCCATTCCAATGCGATAAGTTCTGTGGACCAGACGAATTTCAAAAGTGATATATATATTAATTCAAATCCGCTCCAAAAGATTTGCGAAGTATTTTTTAGGCTATTTCTCTGTGTAAAGACTTTTCCAACTCACAAAATTTGACAACGCCCGATTTGCAATAAACACAGAATTCTTACAATTTTAAATAAAAACACAGATCGAAACCACTTCAAGCAATTACAAACGCATCAAACTTATGGCTCGTCATACACCAATGGATACAACATTCAATTTGTTCATAACATAAGAAAAAGACAGAGTCTCGGCCTTTGCCCGGTCATACAAGGAATGATCTATGTTTTTTTTTTACAAACATAGTCCTCACTACTAATCTGAGCTCTCGCTCTACACCCATTCTTCTACCAATTCTACTCGCTCATCACATTTTTTCTCCTATCCATTATTTTCATTAATTCTTCTAATAATAGCTAACAAAAATCTCCTATTTTTTCTAAAGATCTTAACAGAAATCTTCTATCTCTTAACTCTCGGTTACACCTGTGTTACAAATCTTATCACTAAATCTAAATAAGACAGTCTCACTTATTACAATAAATAATAACAAACTATTTGATAAATCGACCTCCTCAGTAAAACTAAATTTGACCAAACAGTTTATAAATTTCACTATGTTTAGCTACAACATGTGGACAAATCTCCACATTTTTGACTAATTCCGATGCTCCTGCATCAAAGAACCATCTCCTGATCTTACTGATATAAATCTATTGTCTAGTAAACTTACAAATAAAACAGAATCAACATCTGAGTTAGAAACAGAGGAGTTAGAAACCCTACAGTCCAAAGATCAGAGTTTGCCCAAGGATCTGGCCCCTTTAGAAGATTTGTTTGATTTTAACGATATGGCCAAGAAGCCAAAACTGGAGCCTGTAGAGACTGAAGTGGAAGAGTGCAATATAGGCAGTGAACTTAAACCAATGATGATTAAACTGTCTAAAAGTTTACCAACTCACATTAAACTCAAATACATAGAGCTTTTTAAATAATTTTCTGATGTTTTTGTGTGGAGTTACAAAGATCTTAAATCCTATGACACTGAAATAATACAACACAAAATTCCTCTCAAATAAAACCGAAAACCATTCAAACAGAAGTTGCGCAGAATTAACCTTGTTCAGTTGCCTTTAGTTGAGAAGGAAATCAAGAAAATGTATGAAGGTGGTATTATTGTCCCTATTAGATATTCTAAATGGGTGTCTAATCTAGTGTCAGTCAGGAAGAAAATAGGAGAGATTAGACTTTGTATAGACTTTAGAGACTTAAACAAAGCTTCATTGAAAGACAACTACCCTTTACCTAAGATGGATCATATTTTACAAAGGGTGGTGGGGTCTAGAAGAATTTCTTTGCTTGATGGCTACTCAGGGTATAATCAGATCTTAGTCCACCCTAATGATCAACTAAAGACAGCGTTTAATACACCATGGGGCACTTTTATGTATGTGAAAATGCCTTTTGGTCTAATGAATGCTGGTGCAACATTCCAAAGAGCCATTGACATAGCATTCTCGGAAGAACTGGGCTACTTCATCATTATATACCTTGATGATGTTATTGTTTTCTCAAAGACAGATGAAGAGCACTTAGAACATTTAAGAAATTTTTTCAAGAAATGTAGGAAGTTTGGTATATCTTTAAACCCTAAGAAAACTCTATTCGGTCTCCAAGAAGTTAAACTTCTTGGGCACATTATTTTTGAGGAGGGTATAAAGATAGATCCAAAGAGGATTGAGGCCATATTACAAATCTCTCATCCTTGAAACATCAAGGAGTTGCAATATTTCATTGGAAAGATTAACTTTTTGAGAAGGTTCATCCCCAACTTGGCTGAGCTCCTTAGAAATATTACAAACATGCTGAAGAAGGAGAAAGGGGTAAAATGGACCTTGGAAGCAAATAAGTCCTTTTAGTTGATGAAACAAGCTTTAACCAAAGCACCAGTTCTAATAAGTCCTGATTTTTCAAAATATTTTTATATTTTTTCATTTGCATCAAAACATACAATAGTTGATGTCCTTTTTACAGAAAAATCTACAAGAACAAGAGCAACCTATTGAATTCTTTAGCAAGGCATTGAGAGATGCCCCTCTGAAGTATAACATTATGGAGAAGCAAGATTTTTCTTTCGTTAAGGCTTTAAAAGACTTCAGGGTATACATCTTGCACTCACACATCATTGCCTTTGTCCCAAATTCAGTGGTGAAAGGCATTCTAACATAGGACCCAGATGGTAAGAGGGGTAAGTGGATAGTTGTTATTCTTGAATATGATTTAGAGATAAAGCCCACTAAACTCATCAAAGGCCAAGGTCTAGCTAGATTGATGGATGAATCAAATTTTGAAGTTCTTGATATTAATATGATTAATGCTTTAGATGATCAAGAGGAAATCTCAACTCCCATCGTTGAAGATCATTTTATGAATTCCTCTTGGTATGCTAATATTTTTTATGTTTTGATTAATTTGAATACACCTCCTGGTTTGACAAAAACTAAGGCAAGGTTCTTAAAGTTAAAAGCTGTAAACTATTGCATTATAGATAAATGTCTTTATTGGAAAAATGCAAGTGGAATATTGCTTAAATTTTTGCCTGAGTATGATGCAGAGAAGGTTAAGCACGAGTTTCATGAAGGGGAGTGTGGAGGCCATTTGTACTGGAAGACAAAAACCAACAAAATCTTGAGGGTTGGTTACTATTGGCCTACTCTTTTTCTTGATGTATACAAGATGATAATTACCTGTCATAAATGTCAACTTTTTGAAGGCAAAATGAAGCTGCTACCCCTACCTCTGCATCCAATCACTGTTGAAGCCCCTTTTCAATAGTGGGGACTTGACTTCATAGGAGAAATCCATCCACCATCTTCTGCCCAGCATAGATGGATTCTCACTGCCATAGAATACTTCACTAAATGGATAGAAGTCATCCCTTGTAGGCAAGCCAATGATTCTGTTATTATAAAATTCATGGAGACTAATATTCTCTCTATATTTGATTGTCCTACTAAGATCATCACTGATAATGCAGTAGCATTTGGATCAAAGAAGATGGTTGAGTTCTGTCACAAGTATCAGATAACATTGGGGCATTCCAGGGCCTATTACCCTCAAGGTAATGGACTTGCAGAATCCTCAAACAAAATTTTGGTGAAAAATAATCAAGAAGTTGTTGGAGGAAAACAAAAATTCTTGGCACACAAAGCTTGTGCATTCACTTTGGGCTGATAGATTGACTTTGAAGAAATCTATTGGTATGTCTCCCTACCAGCTTGTGTATGGAACTGATGAAATCTTTCCAACCAGCCTTGGTGTGCCAGTTATGAAGTTAATTCAAGAGGTTCAGTCTGACTATAATGACATGATCAGAAGGATAAATCAGACTATTCACCTTCAACAAACCAGAGAAGAGGTTTACAATAAGGCATTGCAGAAGCAGGACAACATCAAAAAGCTTTTTGATAGAAGAACAAAGTCCAGTAATTTCAATGTCGGGGACAAAGTTTTAAAGTGGGACTCAAGGAGAGAAGACAAGGGCAAGCATGGAAAATTTGATAACTTATGGCTTGGCCCTTAGTTCATTCATTCAGCTGCTAGTAATAATGCCTTTTTCTTGTAGGAGTTGAATGGAGAAGAATTTTTTGGGGGTCCTGTCAATGGCAAGATGCTCAAACATTACTTCTCTTAATCCATGTCATGTTCTAAAAAGCCTTTTTATCTTTTTTCATTATAAATATTTCATCCACCATTGCATTCAAAGTTAGAAAAATCAAAAATACAAAAACAATGAAAGAAATAAAAGAGGGCAGGTTGCAAAAATAAGAAAGGTATAGCCCCATACCAAAAAATAGAAACAAATCTGAAAGTGTGAAAGCTTAAATTCCACTCCTGAAGAACACACTTCTGATTAGTCATACAACCTAATCATGACTAATTAGCATTAAATTTACTGCTGATAGGATATTGAATTCGATTTGCCAAATTGTTTAATATTGGCCTATCAGTAGGTAGATTAGGCTAGAAATTAAAGGTTCAAACATGATCAAAATATGAACCTAAATTTTCAAGTAAGAATGACTCAAATCTGTTTCAATTTCTGAGTAAAAAAAGATGTAAAATTGATTCTAATTAGCTCAAAATCTGAACCAGTCAACAAAGGAAAACAACTCAAACAAGAGTCAAAACAGAGTTGTAAAAAGATGAAGGAAGTGCTTTGAATTTTATGTATTTATTAGGATTTTATTTATTAATTTATTTTTGGTAATTTATTTATTTATTTACTTATTTTTATTTATTTTATTTTATATATAATTTAATTCAATTCAATTTATTTATTTATTTGTTTATCTTTAATCCTAATTTTATGTATTTGTTAGTATTTTATTTATTAGTTTACTTATTGGTAGATTATTTTATTTATTTATTTTTATTCATTTATTTATATTTATATTTATTATTTTATTTTATTTTATATTTAATTTATTTATTTATTTATTTTTATCCTAATTGAACGTTGTTGTTTTTTAGATTAATTTCGTTTATGAGGACTTTGACTTTTATTGGATTTGTTTTTATTTTATTTTTATATATTTATTTATTTATATTTTGGGGTCATTTTAGTTTTTGGTTTTGGTTTTATATTATTTTTAGTTTTGACTAGTATTTTTAGGGGTGGGTTTGTTATGTTTTCTGTTTTTATTTCTATTATTATTTTTGACCAGTTAATTTTGATTTTAACCATTCTTGGGTTTTGACTGTTGCTTCTCTCCTCATGGTACAAATAGGTGTGTATGATCAGCCATTCTTCATTATCCTGATGATGAACTACAGTTGGTAGTTCGAAATGCGTCGGTCCTAAAATTCTCATGTGATTTCCTGAAAGATTTATAATCTAAAGTGCTTTGAAATTTCAGATCTTAAGCCTTCCATTTTGGTTTAATTTTCTCTAAAATAATATCTATGTGCAGCTTATTTTTTATGCCATTGATATGCAACAAGTTAGACTGTTCAATCCTGACTTGCATGCTTTTAAATTTTTGCTGTAGAATTTAGAGAATAAAAATCTGTTAGACTGTTTAATCCTAACAGATTGGTAGATTAGGTAGAGAAGCATATGGGCTCAACTATTTAATCTAAGTTCATGGAGAAATAAGGAGTAGAATTAGATTAGTTTTATGCTTTCAAAATAATAAAATGTTGTAAAAAGAGTTTGCCAATCCAAGTGCACTCTAAAGAAGAAAAAATGTTAGATCAGTAGGATTGGGTAGGTAGAAAGCTTGTTGATGAAAGATCCATTGTTTTCATGGTTGTTTTTAGAGCAAAGGAAGAACATCCAAATAAAGAAAGGCAGCCCAATGGATGAGGCACTAATCAGCCTCCCAGAGAATGCAAGTCTGAAGTTCTTGATACCTTCAAGAAGGCACCATCCCTAAGTGGAGCCACTGTTAGCCACCAATAAAATTTGTGATATCAAATGGTGGCTAAAACATTTTTGGAGTCTTCAAGAAACTAGTTTTATTGCAAAAAGTGTTATCTCTTGAAGACTCATGAAGGCATCATGCCCTTTTTTCAAATCTTCACTATCGTTTCCATTTCAAACTCAAAAATTATGTTGGTTTCATAGAAGAAATATTGTTGCAAACACAATTTTCCCCCTTCCCCCACCTCAAAAATAACCTTCATGTTATTCCTTGTTTCCCCCCCATCATTTTCCTCTATTATTCATCCATTCCCCTTTTTCCCTTCATAAAATCCCCTTTACAGAGTTTAAAACTCATTTTTTAACTCTGTCGAAACCCCCAAATCCATTGAAAACTTGGAAAAATTTCATAAAAAACACATTTTTTGTGTTACAGGTTTAAGCCCCTTTGGGCTAGCTCCTAACCACTTCCCCTCCATACGCCTTGGTGTTGGAACCAAGCGCTTAAGGTCCCCAAGCGCCGATTGCATCGGAGAATTTGAATGGGTAGATTGAAAATCCCAAAGGCTCGACCTTCTGATCCTGATTGGCCCTTATACATAAGCCCCGAGCCTTTTTGTTTTCCATATAGTCAAAGGCCCCGTAGTCGGGCGCCTAGCCACTTCATACATATATCCCACCCCGATACATAAAAACTTTGTATTATATTAAATTTTGGTTTTTTTTATGTTATAAAGGTTTTCCGCCGGTGAAAGTTTTAAAACATTATCAACCATTGATCTAAATCCGATCAACGATCAACGCATAATTGCATCGCAAGTTTTTTGTCGAGCGCAGGTAACATGATGCCTCCCCCGATTGGTCAACCCCCAATGAGTTCTCCGCCGTTGATCTGATCTGCAGATCGACGATCCACAATTAATCGCATCAGCGCCTCCCGAGTTCTTCCCCACCACCAATCGTCGAGCCCCGATCGCATCTGGGTCATCCACGTGTCTGGATTAGACGATCCAGATCACACTTCCCGACTTTGGTTAAGTTTTATGCAGCCCTACTCATAATGTTTTTTCAACCAATCCCGACCGTTGATCTCTGCAGATCAATGGTCCTTATTAACTCCTTCTCTGCCTTTGTATTATTTCCATTTAACCCCCAGATTCAATCTCTATCATTGATCCTCACATCCAACGGCTCATATTTAACCCGATAGGGCCTGCCTCCTGTGGGTCCTGCCCTCTTCGAGATTCAATCTCAGCCATCCAAATCTTAGACCAACGGTCCATAATAAAATTGCTCCCCTTGCTTCCGCCCGTGCATCTACCTCATATCGCGTTCACTTCTCCACCGTCAGATCTTAAGCCCTTGATTTGACAGCCCACATTACATATCACGTAATTTTTAGTGCAAAAGATAAATTCCTGAGGGTCGCGCAATATAAGTGGTTTTGAAAGGCCACGTGTCAGGTAGGATGCATATCACGTTAAAAAAGGCAAAACCGCCTACCTTCCCTTTCGCCGCGCAAAAACAACTGTTTTGCTCCCTAAAACCACTTTCCCTCTTTTCCCTTGTGTGTAATCGTGCACGTCCTCCACCGTTGATCTTTGCAGATCAACGGCTTGGATCTAAACCTCCATTTACATATGACCCTCTGCCTTTACCAAAAGGCTTTCAATGCAGATTTCCACCGTTGATCTCGTTGGGCAGATCTGATCCAACGGTCCATGATCGCCCCGAACCCCCAACTCTATTTTTATCATATTTCTTCCGAAATAAAGGTTTTAACCCCTTTTCTTCGCATTTCTCCTATTTCCCAAACAATGTGGCTCCTTCACATTGTTAAATCAAAACCAATCCCGACCGTCGATCTCTGCGCGATCAATGGTTCTGACTTATTTCTTCCTCTACTCTTCTTTTAACCTCCACAAACAGATCTACACTATTGGATGATGCCATCCAATGACCACGCTCCTCCCCACAGCCTCCGAAGCAGTTAAACCCAATAACACAAGATTTCTTAATATTTTGTGTATTTTGCAGGTTTCAAATGTTTTTTCCCATAATAATAAAGGAAAAGAAAGCCGAGGGTGACAATCCTCTGGACTTCTGTTTATCAAAAGGAAAGAACTACAAAGGTTCTACTCCATGTTTTATCAATGCTTCATGGGCATTGATGCCCTATGAGCCCTGTGCGGCACTGCACATCAACAAGACACACAACAATGCATAAAATAATTAAAAGAGTATCAGTGTCGAAGACAAAACATAGCAGAATTCAAGATCAAAGAAGAATTCCAAAGTGTAATGGATTATGGCTAAGATTGATTATGAAAAGCCTAATCCATTAAATTAAACACTATTAAAGGGAAATCAAAGGATTATCAGACCAGAAGGCTCCACCACCACATCAGAGGCCAATTGATTCCTCTCAGCTACCACAAAGCCACCTGTTGCCTCAAAGCATTCAAACAGAGGTCGAATTTATTGATTAGAATAAGATATTTGCCTCAGTGCAACCAAAGAGTTAATTTTTCTAAAGAAAAGTAAATGCAAAAAATATCAGCAGAGTTATTACATCCTGAAATAGAGCCTAAAGTCAACAAAAGCTCCACCGAGCTTAAATCTTTAAATGTAAAACAATTAATATAGACAGAACATCTGTAAACTTCTCCATCGATCCCCTCAAAGGCCGAGAAGTCATTAATCTGTATTAATTTAACCTTGGAGATCTTTTATCAAATCCCACCTCCTCATTCCTTCTATAAATACTTTTGTAGAAGATGAGAAAATGTTGGTTGCTAAACTTTGAAATATACTTGAGCTTGAGACTTCTACTTGTAAATAGTGTTCTCTGCCTCTTGGAGCTCTGCTTGTGGTTTGATAAGTTAGTCTGGAAGTGTAGATGATTGCTAACCTGAAACATTGGACTTAAAGATGTAACTGGTTTGGAGCATCAATACAAGATGATTTATGGGATCCTGGTCTATGTCGACGGTGATGTTATTTCTTATTGTAAATTGTTATTTTATTTCTATTTTCACTTTGTTCATCATCTCTTATAAAGAACAACAAGCATAGAGTTAGGATTTACTGTATATCAATACCCTTCTCTAACTAATAAGCTTTATCTAAATGTTTTCTTCCAAATTGTGTTATTTGAGAATGATTTAATTCAGTTCAAGCAGTTAGGAATGTTGGCGTTCCCCTGTCCTATTGTTTTAGATAAATATTGTTCCTGAATGTTATTTTCAGTTCATGTTAAGTAGAGAGAAACTAAGGAAGATATGGTGAGCCCTCGTCCTAGTTTTATGCCCAAAGACTGTCTAAAATTTTCCCTGAGAATGTGTTAAAAGATGGCTAGTTTCGAAGTACTTACCAGATCTTAGACCATTCTTTGTTATCTTTGTGTTTGTCTTGAAAGTTACCAAGTAAAGCAAAGCTAGGAGAGGTTTTGTGGTGAGCCCGACCCGCTAGTTTCTTCTCCAAAAGTTGCCTTTAAGTTTCCCTTTGTGTTTTAGATGTTTTCTATTGAAAGTGTATCAAAGGCTAGCTAGTTTTGAAGTACTTATCGGATCCTGGATTGCTTTTATGTTCTTCTTAAGTGTATGTCAAAACCTGGCTAGTTTCAAAGTACTTACCAGATCTTGGGCTACTCTTTGCTCTTCATATGTTTAAATTCCCCTTCTTGTCGTATCATTTCATTCCATAAATCAAAATTTAAAGAGATCCTTAGACATAGATGACTTGCCCCATGGACCACTCTTGCCCCTTGTTGTTTCAATTAAATCATATTATGACTCCATAGCCCAATGGACTAAAACTTGCAATTATCTATATTTTTGGCCAAAGCTTGTTTTGATTGCTTGGAACTTCACACCTTTGAAAGTATTTGCACCTAGAACTTTCCACCTCAAAAAATAATCATGCTCAACCATCCAAAAACAAAACAAACCCTCGGCCTTCATAACTAGCCTAATATCATTACCCAAAACCTCAAAGATAAATCCATCTTTGCACTTATTCGAGAGATCCCTCTTCGGATTCAGGAGGGCTAGATCCTAGAATCCCAAAGTGGTTGAAACGGTGTTCTCCCTGAAGTTGGACTTTGCCAATCTTGCTGATTACGGGGAGCTAGCACAAAGGTTCAACCAGATTGAGCCCTAACTCCTTATATCCCGACCTCATTAGGGACATGCAAAAAAAAATCAAGAAAGAGAAGACCGCTCTGAAACCACTGATCCATACTTATGCAAGAATGCAATAAAATATAGAAATAAATATAAAAGTGGAGATGCAGTACGAATAACACTTCATTTCATTAATATCAAATACTGAAAAATGCTTACAGATAGAATGGAAAGTAAACTAGCTCGGGCGATGGTAGCTTATTTATGAGAAGAGATGTGGCGGCTACATGCCTCTGAAATTTTTGTTACAATGAGGCTTGAAGGCCTATTTATTATTGAGAAACAATGGAAAACCGTAAACATCCAAAAACGTAACCCTAGGATATGAAGCGTCAAAACTATGGGCCCCGTTTGGGTAAATTGGTACATCAACTTCCCAAGGACGTAACTTTGGCATACGATTTCTGTTTCACGCGCGCAATGCCTTGTTAGAAATATCTATTCGATGACTACAAATTTTGAGTGACCAACATCAGTCAATGACCTATGTTGGTCCCAATTTTTCCAAAACACGTCATTTAGGGCCTCAAAACGGCTCTGGAAGTTCAAGACCCGAAAAATTGCCAAAAATAGTAAATTGTGCTACAATTAAGGAAACTAAAAAACTGAAAGAAACAATGGTGGGGGTCCAAGTGGAATAGGAAGGTGGCCACCAATATCCACCTAGATCATGCCTGTGGAGTGATTTTTGGTGGTCAATACCTATGGGATAAGGATGCTTACTTTTATAAAAGAGAAAACAAGTTTCACTTGGTTAAGGATGGTAAGGCATGCTTCATTAAAGTGTAGAGAGAGAGAGAGAATAATCAATCCAAATTTATGCAGGAATGCAACAAAATACACATATAACCATAAATACAAAAATACAGTGGAAATAACACTTCATTTCATTAATATCAAAGAACTGAAATTTGTTTACATACATAATGGAAATAAAATAGCTAGGGCACTGGTAGCTTATCTCTTAGAAGAGATGTGGTGGCTACATGCCTCTCAACTATGTTACAATGAGACTCTATGGCCTATTTATTATTGAGAAAAAATGGAAAACCCTAAACCTCCAAAAACCTAACCCTAGGAGATGAAGCGCCAAAACTCTGGGCCATGTTTCGGTAAATTGGTACATCAACTTCCCGGGGACGTAACTTTGGCATATGAATTCCATTTGACACACTCAATACCTCATTAGAAAGATCTATCCGAAGACTACAAGTTTTAGTGATAAAAATTGGTCTATGATCCATGTTTTCCCGTTTTCCCCAAAAACGGAGCTTAGGGCCTCAAACGGCTCCGGAAGTTCACGACCTAAAAAAAAATGCTAAAATAGTAAATTGTGCTATAATTAAGGAAACTAAAAAAATGAGAGAAACAATGGTAGGGCCCCAAGTGGAATAGGTGGGTGGCCACCAATATCCACCTAGATCAATAACTTTTCAAGCTAAAAAATAGGAGAAAAGAAGAAAGAAACATGAAACCTTCAACAATAAGGGAATTATGGATATGGAGAGGCAAATGGATGCCATATGCTTCCATCTTCTTAATGGTTGATATTTTAGATACCAAAACCCTCCAAATGGGGAGGTGTGGTCTAAATTGGGTCCTTGAAAAACCTCTTCTAAATTTTTAATAAACATGTAATTGTTTGTTTATGTTTTTGCAAAATTGAGAAAATTCCCTTGGAAGTTGAAACAAACCATTGTGATGGTTTCCCTTCCAGAGGTATCCTATTAAAAATAAAGGATGTAGTGAAGTGACATAAATAAGGGAGAGTAAGGAGAACCTGAGAAGCTTAAATTGTAGTAGCAAAGATGAGATCTTGAAGAGTGAAACCTAATTGAAGATCAATGGATGAATGAGTCAAGGAGCCTATCCATGATGATTGAATATGTCATTGAGCCATGGGCGCCTACAATTGTTTTTGTGAGTAACAATGCATGTTATTTATAAGCATATATAGCTCACCCTAGATGATTTATTTCCTAGGAATAATAATTATCCAATGGATCTTGTTAGGTTTCCAATGTCAAATCTCTGCTTTCACTGTGATATGAATTTTTCTATGCCTATTCTGCAATTGTTGTATGATGAAATTGTTACATTAGTGTGTTTAACTAAATAACATTCCAAACTAAATTGTTAATAGGAATTCATTATAACAGTTAATGAAATTTATTTATTTGAGGCTAAAAGGGATTTGATTGTTAAATAATTTGATATTACATGGCTTCAAGAGATTTCTTTTTCCACTAAAAGACATATATTTTGCATACTTAATGACATTAATTTGAATTATTTTTTAGAATATCGATTTGGCCTTTGAATAGAGAATATTTGGCATCATTTGAGGGAAAAAATTTGTAATTTCCTTGGATAGAAAATATATTCCTTGATCACATAATTGTTTGAGGACAATTATAGTGTGCTTGATCACTACAATTCCAAGCTAAGCATGGTTACTATTAGTCTTTCAGGTGTGCATGTGTGATGACAATCACTTTTAGCACAGTCACTTTTAGCTCAATTTAGCCTTTAACTAAATCATGAGGTTTAGCCACAACTTGAATTCTCATTGAATTTAAGGATTGGTGGATATCCATAACCCAATTGGAAATTTGTTGGAGTTGTTGAAATGACTAGTTGAGGGTTCTCTTTCACTAATCACACTTATAGATGCCACACTTTCTCAATGTATTTTTCATGCTACAATATTATTATTTAATGTTAGTTTTTAGGCTTTTGTGGTTATCATTTGTAACAGAGATTCTCAAATTATCCACAGTGTAGTAAGAATCGTGTCGATGTTTCGAATTCCAATAGGGATCCATCTTCAGGACCAATTGTTGAATGATGAAAGATTGAAAGAAGAACAAGACCAGGAATAATTAGAGAATAACGAATAGAAGAAAAAATTGATCTAATTTTATTTTATTTTGCTAATAATTTTATTTAAATAATTATTGAATTTTATTTTATTAATAATAAGAGATAAATATTAATTATTATTATTATTAAATAATTGTTTATTACTAATTTTATTAATAATAATGATCTATTTTACAAAATTCACTAATAATTATTAAAAAAAAAAATTAAGTAAGCCAAATTTATTTTTAATAATAATTATTTTAATAATTTTAATAATAAATATTGAATTTATTATCTTATTAAAAGAAATATTTCTTATAATTTATTAAAAAAAAAAATTATTGTTGATTCCAACAATTCTTATTAATAATGAATTATAATGTTTTAATTAAAAAATATATATATTAAAAAATTTAACATGTTAATAATCATAGGTTTAATTTTAATTAAATTAAAATTGTATTACTTTTTAATAATAATTATTTTAATAATAAATATTGAATTTATTTACCTTATTAAAAATAATTATTCTAAATATTAAATTTATTATTTTATTAAAAATTAATTATTATTAATTGTGGTTAATAATAATAAGTATTATAATAATAGTTATTACTATTTATTAATAATAAAGACTTTTTTAACAAATTCATTAATAATAATTATTTTTATTAATAATAAAATTTAATATATTAATTTTAATTATTAAAGTACAAGAGTTAAAAACATCACAAATTTTATTTAATTTTAATTAAATTATTTTAGAGTTTATTTAATTATTAATTAGATTAGATTAAGTGAAGAATTAACTAATTAATGATGAATCACATTGATTGGTTCAAAACACGTTACAAAATTTATTTGCATATGATTATTACCAAAAATATTCTATTTTGATACTTAATGGATCACAAAAACCAAAATTTTAAAAATCAAATATTATTTTTTATTAATTATTTGATTATTAATTAATTTAAATGGCTAAATCACTAACTTTTCCATCTATTTATTTAAGCTCTAAGAGTGTATCACTTACAACACCATTTTAGTTTTCTATGATTTTCAAATTCATGTTTTTGATTGAGTGTTTCATCTATCCATTACACTCCTAGAATAGATGTGATTCTTGAGATGAGTATAATACATTGCTTGACCATCTATTTAAATTGCAAGAACTAAAATCTCAAATAGTAGGACTTCGCTAATAAATTTCATTGACTTTAAGGTCGGTATAGATCCATCTTAAACATGGATCTAACATGAGCCGAGAGGGATCAAAAATATTTAGGTGCAAATTTCTTTTAGAGTGCAAAATACATTGTGTAATTTTTTATTGTTTAAATTGTATTTTTGAATGCTATATAGAGTATATAGCTTAAACTTGCAAGTCCGAAAAATATTCGTTGGATCAAAAAACATATACCTAAAAGATAACCAAATAGTGAAACACTGAGACCACTTCAAGCTTTTTAACCATAAAACTTATTTTTTCAATAACTTTATATGATATATGCATAAAAAATTTTAAACAATATATTTTCTTTTAACATTTTTTTCTCTATATAGATATATATAAGATTGCTATCAACATAAATTACTTAACATAGATCTTCAAATAGTTTATTTAAATTTCCTATTAAAATATTTTTGAAAAGTATAAGGTTTAAACATCTTACTAACACATTTTTTTAAAATTTATGGAAAACCAACTAAACATACATAACATATTTATTTTTGTTCTTTTTATTATAGCCCACATTATTTTTCTACTAAAAGAATATTTTATTTTTATTTTAAGAGAAACATGTGTCAACTCAACATTGAACAAGGGCGAAATTACACATCTCCATCATAGTGGACTATAAAATGAGTCTCTACACTCAATAATATGAACATACAAATAGTGAAATTTCCATAAACTTGAAATATACATGCCAAAAAAAAATTTACATGTTAATTATTGTACTTCTCTCATTTTTACAATAATTTTAAATGTCTCATTTGCATAATCTATTTCTCTCATTTTACAATTATTTTAAACTTTTTATTTGCATAATCTAAATTTTCTATATATTTTTTCTCTTTCTAAATATATTTTCCTATGAATTTGTCTAAAATCTAACCAAAATTTATTAAAATGACAAATTTTACATCATCTATTTAAACAAATTACTTAAAAAATTATAAAACTCTAAATTTATTTATATATTAAAAAAAAAACATTTCAAATAATAAAAAATAACAACCACAATAAAAATTAATAAAAGAAGAACACAACCATAAAACTTTTCTTTTCTTCTTCCTACTCAATGGACCAAAAATGTATCAGCCAATCAGTGAGGTTGATTAAATAATAGTTTTTTATATTTGAAAGGAAAAAAATTTAAGATCTTGATGTTGAAATGTAGGAAATTCAATTATCACAATTGAACTCATAGGCGGTCCTCCGTAAAGTTTGATCACGAAGCGCTCACAATGATAAAGCGGCAGGCAGCGAATAATAAAATGGAAAGTGGGCATGGGTACGATTAACTAAAATACTATATAAAGTAATAGAGCCTACTGACAACCATTCAGCTGGTTTGCCCGAGTGGTTAAGGGGGAAGACTTAAGATCTTCTGCACATAAGTGCGCGTGGGTTCGAACCCCACAGCCAGCAGTTTCTCCTCTTTAAGTTTCGTGACTATATCAAGTCTCCCTTCTCAACTTTATTATTTCTTATTCGACTTAAAATGTTTTCAAGGCCGATTTTATTATTTCTTATTCGTGACCATATCAAATCTCCCTTCTCAACTTTATTATTTCTTATTCGACTTAAAATGTTTTCAAGGCCGATTTTATTATTTCTTATTCGTGATAAAAACACTTCAAATGTTAAGATTAAGATTTAATCATTTCGGGGTGGTCGCTGTCGTTCAATTCATCTATGGTTTTTCAAGTGTTTTCTTCCAAACATAAATATCATGGAATAATAAATTAGAAAATTAGGACAAAGAGAGTATAATATAATGTTATTATTAACTTTTGATTTTTTTTAGAAGTAGTGTTTTTTATTTTTCTGTAAGTGAAGTGTTTAGAATAAATATGGTGAAAAAAAATAAAAAATAAAACTGTTAAATTAAATTAATTATTGTTTGGAGTAGTTTTTTTTCCATAATTATATATATATATATATATATATATATTCAATATTTAACTAGGTTTTAAATTTTTTAGTATTATTATTGGTTTTTTTTCCATAATTATAAATATATTCAATATTTAGCTAGGTTTTAAATTTATTAGTATTATTATTGTTAAATTAAATTATTGTTTGGAGTAGTTTTTTTTTTCCATATATATATATATAGTTAAGTTTTAAATTTATTAGTATTGTTATAGTAAGAATATTTATATGTGAAGTGAAATGTGAATGAAAGGATTTTAAAGACACGACAATGAATTCAATGCTATAAATATTTTTTATAATATGTATTCAAAAGAACTTATGTTTTTTCAAGGGTTAAATTGAAGCTCAATGGAAACATAGGTGGAGGGCCTAATCTAGGTTGCGAGGTCACATTCATATATTCTATCATCTCCTACTTGAAAGGATATAATGGAATTTGAGATAAATTTATAGTTAATTCAAAGTTTAATGGTCAGATGATCCACACCATCCTTGAACCTCCTCTATAAGGAAAAGGGTGCAAGATCTATATAGGGTTACATGGCTTGCATTAAGATCTCCTTGCATGTAATTTATGTTATCACCTTGTGAACCAAAACTGATGGCGGGGTAAACCCACATTCCCAGTTTCAGATTATTTCAACCTCAATCTGTGTGTGTGAAATGTATCCAAATTTCTTTTTCCCAACCAATCCGCAATTCTAGCAAACTTACAACATTCTTTCTTCCTGAGTTGGCAATTTTAAATAAACAAATCTGGGTTATTTTAATATCTCAATTCAGAGAATTGAGATATTAATTCAACATTTCCTTTATAGCTATAACCCAATAGTCCATCTTCACATAATTCCGCTGCGGAGGTGTCATCTCTATTCTATGGTTCAAACCATAATAATACCATGCGTATAATATGCCCTCACACATGAAGACCCAACAGAACCTTATATCTAAGGTTTTTAGTCATTTAATGTTTAAACATGCCACAGTCCCGTGTAAACTAACACTAGGCGTATATGTGGAAACTTACCCCTTCACTCATTTATTCATTAACAACAACGTAGCATACCTTGGTGTTATGTCACCCTTCTCATCCGACGGCGGGGATGTCGTCGTACCAGCTCCGACGATCCAACGGCGGACAACAGATATCATGCAGTGTAGATGCATGAACTTTAACTTGCGACCTTAGTTTAAACAGTCCCGATCAATATAAATTAGAACTGGGGCCTAGCACCAATGACCCTTCCACATCCAACAGTGGATAATACATCGCTCCAGCCTTGACGATCCAATGGTCCAACTGGATATCGCGCGAGTTACTTGCACGACCATAAAATCGCGATGAGAGAGGGTTTCCAAAACTACTTAAGGCCACGTGTCGGCCTGTGGCATTGATCGTGTCCAAATGGGGAATACCACTTACCGTACAAAGGCGGTGCGATATGCCAAAAACCCGCCTTTACTGTTCATTCCTTCATGGTTCCACACTCATGGTTTCGGTTCCATCCACTTACTAACGTCAATCCGCTTCTCTGCGTTATAATGTCTGTGACTCGCTCTCCCAACAGAGCTTCAAAATGGCATCCCTCAACAATTGTATCTTAATAGTAGCCCTCAGCACGGAGTCATCACACTAATTCTCATATCTCGACTTATTGGATTCGAACTCAATGACACCGAAATCAGTTACTCTTATTTAAGAACGCATATACATATTCAATACCCAGAAATAACATCAACTTATTCATTAGATACAGAGTACCATTCAAGCCCGCCAATTACACAGAACATCATTCAACTCCACTACAGAGATTATTCACACAGAGATTCAGGGCATTCCACACAAGAATTAAATCAATCAATACGCGAATACTCAAGGTATTCTCCACACAGAGTTGAACGAAAAATGCACAGTTACACTGAGACAACTTTCTCATTATACAGTAACCAAACTTAGAAGCTTTTAGCTGGCCAGATCTTCGATCGATTGGCCCTTCTCTTCTATCCTGTCTCTATGACAGTCCTACGCAGCCTATGCAGTTCTCTATGCAGGTCTTCTATGCAGTTCTGCCTTATCATGCATGTAAGGCTTATTTTTATACAAACCCTGAATCGACTCAACTCCTCTAACGCTCGAAACTCTTCATATCTCTAACTCTGAGACTAACGCTCTGACAGACAGAGACAGACTCCTAACATTAGCTTAACTCCTAGAACTGACTATCTCTTCAGGTGCCCATTAATCATTCGGGCAGTTACAATATTTTCTACATTAAACTAAAATCACTCGATTTATTCAGTAATTATATGACCAAGAAAATATAAGACCCCCCTAAGTCTACCTATATACAAAATATTGGTTTGAGCCTAATGCTCCTGCATCAGACTCCCCAGGTTAAAACAGTTCATGATCTCCTGATCATGTGCTTCATCTTTATCTGCCTGGATCCCATATTTTTTTCTGCAACTGATTATTTGTTGCAGCGTTCTTCTTTCGCATTCCTCCTGGCTTCCATATCTTGGTCTGCATCTTTTCATTTTCTATGCCCTCATAGTCTGTGACTGTCTTCTTCTTGCTGTTGCTGATTCTCTGCTTTCTTGCTGCTGTCCTTTTCTGAGGCATCTTCTGCATCAACTTTCTTATCAATGCTATTTCTCTGACTAATATTTCCTTTGAATGCTAGACTCTCACTTCTGTTTGCTGCACTCTTATTTCTTCAGTTCTTACTGCTGCCCTATTTTCCACCCAATCATCCATACCCTCTCTGCAACAGTAAAATTCTTGCTCCTCTGTTGGCAACACTTCAATTTGTTGCTTCAACACTCTCTCCAGCAACACTCCAAGCTGCTGCTCTGGAATTTCACTCTCTCCTCTAGATGTTTTCTGCAAACATTCTCGCCATCTCCTTTGGCCAAACACAACTTCACTATGCTGCAACTCAGTTTCAGCATCTTCTTCTTCTGTCTTGGCAATCTTCAGCAATTGCCTTCCTTCTTCTTGATTGACTCCAGCAATCAAATCAAGTTATCTAGCCACTGTATCTTCATCTTCTGTCAGAGTGAAACTCTGGTTTTCCATTGCTGTAGCAGCCCCAAAAGTCTGCCCTATAGTCTTCTCTCTAATCTTCTCTTGGCTATTTGGACAAGCCAATTCTTCTTTGCTACCAATAGAAACCAACTTCTATCCATGAGACATGATTGTCTCATCTTCTTCCAGCTGCTCATCGCATTTTGCAATAACTCCTTTTCTTTATCATCTGTAGGAACAACAAGTTCCTTCACAGGAGGCATGATAGCCTCATCTTCCTCCTTCTGCAACAATCCATCACCCTTCAGAACAAATTTAAAAGATGGATTGTTTTCTATCATTCCTGTAAACACAGCCAATTCATCAGTTCCAAAACCCCAAGGCCCAATGGTCCCAACTAATGATTCAATCATCAATTCTTTTCTATCTTCATCCCATTGTGTCTTCACATTCTGCAACCCCCAATTCTGAAATTGAGGTTTTCTCTCTTGTATTAAATCCTGTTGATTGAGCATACTCTCTAGCAGCTCAATTTCTCCATTCCATGGTTTAAAATCTTCCACAGAATTCTCCTTCTCTTTCAATTAACTGCCCCATGATGTCAACTTATCTCCATCGTCAACAGGATCTACATTCATCAAACAAATGTTAGAATCAAACTCACAATGCCTCAGAGCCTTTCTTTGCTCTGCCAACACCTCCATATGCTGTCATACAATTCTTTTCTTCCCCATCAGCACATCAGAATGCTGATTCCAAATCTTCAAACATTTCTTGAGACTGTTAGTTAGTCTCTCCTTTGCACCATCCTCTTCAAGGATGCCTCTCTGCTTTAGTTCATAGGAACGAAATCTCTCATCTTCAATCATCTTTGTCCTTACCATCTGAACACCTTCCTTCTATGTTTCTGCCCTCTGCTCCAGAACACTTAATTCATGCCACAATCTTGGCATCTCCTCTTCACTATCTTCTGCTGTCACCATTTCCTCAGCTTTCATCAGAATGGAATTCTGATTTCCCATCTCTACAAAGACTTCAGCTACCTGTCCATCACTCCTCACTTGGCCATTTAACAAAGGCAGTCTGTCATTATCGTCATTAATGACAAGTTCATCATCAAACATAATTGTCACATCCTCATTGAAGCAATCCCTTCTATAAAGTAAGGAATTAATGAATTCCTCCACAATCTGATCTTCACCTGAAATATACTCATCATATCTTGCTTGGCAATAGTCAGCTTCATTCATCATAGTCCCATCATGTGAACTGTCTCCATCAATACCTGCATTCATACACAACTTGTCAGTTGTAAAAACACAAGACCTCATGGTCTCATTTGATGATTTGATCATCAAATCTTCTTGTTGTTCCAAGTCTTCCATATGCTTCAGAAATTATTCAATAGTCTTCTCTTCTTCAATTTCTCCAAGCTGGTCAGCCTCCAGCTTCTGGCCATCATCATAAGCTAAATCTCTCCTGCTTCCAACTTGTGGGAAGGCAGAGTCTTTCTCCAACTGTGCATGGACATCTTCAAAAAATGTAGCTGCTCCATTTTTCTCAGTGACAACATCAACAGTCTGTTCTTTCCCACTTGTTGTTCTTGCAAACATACAAAATATGTCAGATGTAAGGCTCTTGGACCCCCTGGTCCCACTTGAAGCTTCAGTCTCCAACTCCTTCTCCAGATACTGAATCACTCTGAGTATTTCCTTCTTCTTCTGAGCATTTATCATTTGCTCTTTCTTCATCTCTTCCTGAGATTCCACTATCTCAGCATTGATCTGAACAAATTTCAGATTCAATGTCTCCTCCTCATCAACAAACTCTGAAGCTTGTCCATCTTCTAGCAATGTACCTGCAAACACATACAACTCTTTAGTTTTCAAATCACAAGACCTTTCAGTCTTGGCTTCTTTCTCAAGCACTTCTTCTTGAACAGGTCTACACATGGAATCTTCAATTTCCATCCTTGCCTCAAGAACTCTGGGTTCTTCTTCCTCTGTGGAGTCTGTCATCACTTCACATTTGTTAGACTAAAAAACACAAGCCCTTACATCATCTGGACTTGTCCAATAACTCAGGAAATCCCCAATGACTTCCTCTTCAGCAAGATAAGCTTCTTGCTGCCTCAAGTCTTCATCATATCTCACAAGATCTCTTGCATATCTCCACTCTTCATCTGTGCTCTGTTATGCCTCACAAGCAGAAATTCCTTCTTTCAACTCAGCTGCTCTGAGTTCTTCTCTCAATAGGGCAATCTTCTTTTGCCTCAACCTCAACTGTAATGGTTGCCAATTTACCCTCTTTTTCATGAGCCAACCAACTCTCTGGCTTTCCTCTATCCTCATCTTCAGTTTATTAAACTATTCCCTAATCTCAGCTACCTCTTTGTCATATTCTACATCAGTGAGTCTCTTCCTCATGCCATTTCTTTGGCATCTTCCCTCACTCTTCTGTTGTGGCCTCTCTCAGAACCTCTGCAGTCTCTGCAATCTCTGCTATGGCTCTTAGTAGACATTTTATTCTCTAGGATTTCTTCACTCACAAGCTACACTAAGCCTCTGCAACAACAAGCTCTCTTGCTGCAACTTACCTCACCAATCCCTTCCTCTGGATCCGGCTTTTGGCAAGTACTGGTTCACCTTCTCTGGAACCTTCTAAGCACTCTCTTCTGCTCTCTAGGCTTCACTCTACAACTTCTCTCAAGAACACCTCTTTCCTTCCTTCATCCAACCTCAGTTGGGAATCTTATAGGTTCTGCTACACTCTTTCTGCGCTTAGAATCCCTTGCTGGACTCTTCTTATCACTGCTCTCAAAGCTTGTGATTTGCCTCTTGCTGAGATTTCTTCCTCAATTTCTTGCACTCTGTATTCTGAAAACAATACCTTCCAACCAGAGTTCAAATAAGGCTCATCATTTTACCTCTCGAGATCCTTGAATGATCTTGTTTCTTCTGCACTGCATCTATCTGCTGCAATTTCAGGACTCCTTTTTTTTTTTTTTCACCTCCAGATTCTGCACATCTAGGATATCAACCTTCACTGCATACTTAATCAAATCTGCAACTCTGTTAAGCAGATTTAAACTTCAACTTTTCTTTCATGTTCAGTACATGTGCATTTCCAAAATAAGCTTTTCAAAGAGATGATTAAATTCTAGCTCTGATACCACTTGATGGCGGGGTAAACCCACATTCCCAGTTTTAGATTATTTCAACCTCAATTTGTGTGTGTGAAATGTATCCAAATTTCTTTTTCCCAACCAATCCACATTTTTTGCAAACTTACAACATTCTTTCTTCATGAGTTGGCAATTTTAAATAAACAAATCTGGGTTATTTTAATATCTCAATTCAGAGAATTGAGATATTAATTCAACATTTCCTTTATAGCTATAACCCAATAGTCCATCTTCACATAATTTCGCTGCGGAGGTGTCATCTCTATTCTATGGTTCAAACCATAATAATACCATGCGTATAATATGCCCTCACATGTGAAGACCCAACAGAACCTTATATCTAAGGTTTTTAGTTGTTTAATGTTTAAACATGCCACAATCCCGTGTAAACTAACACTAGGCATATATGTGGAAACCTACCCCTTCACTCATTTATTCATTAACATCAATGCAACATACCTTGGCGTTATTTCGCCCTTCTCATTCGATGACGGAGATGTCGTCGCACTGGCTCCGACGATCCAACAGCGGACAACGAATATCGCGTGGTGTAGATGCGTGAACTTTAACTCGCGACCTTAGTTTAAACAGTCCCGATCAATATAAATTAGAACTGGGGCCCAACACCAACGACCCTTCCACATCCAACAGTGGATAATACGTCGCTTCGGCCTTGACGATCCAATGGTCCAACTGGATATCGCGTGCGTTACTTGCACGACCATTAACTCGCGATGAGAGTGGGTTTCCAAAACTACTTAAGGCCACGTGTCGGCCTATGGCATTGATCATGTCCAAATGGGAAATACCGCTTACCGTACAAAGGCGGTGCGATATGCCGGAAACTCGCCTTTACTATTCATTCCTTCATGGTTCCACACTCATGGTTCCAGTTCCCTCCGCTTACTAATGTCAATCCGCTTCTTTGCGTTATAACATCTGTGACTCACTCTCCCAACAGAGCTTCACAACGACATCACTCAAAAATTGTATCTTAACAGTAGCCCTCAGCACGGAGTCATCACACTGATTCTCATATCCTGACTTATTGGATTCGAACTCAACGACACCGAAATCAGTTACTATTATTGAATAATTCATATACATATTCAATACCTAGAAATAAAATCAACTTCCTCATCAAATACATAGTACAATTCAAGCCCGCCAATTACACAGAACATCATTCAACTCCACTATAGAGATTATTCACACAGAGATTCAAGGCATTCCACACAAGAATTAAATCAATCAATACGTGAATACTCAAGGTATTCTCCACGCAGAGTTGAACGACAAATGCACAGTTACATTGAGACAACTTTCTCATTATACAGTGACCAAACTTACAAGATTTTAGCTGGCCAAATCTTCGATCGATTGGCCCTTCTCTTCTATCCTGTCTCTACGACAGTCCTACGCAGCCTATGCAGTTCTTTATGCAGGTCTGCCTTATTATGTCTATAAGGCTTATTTTTATACAAACCCTGAATCGACTCAACTCCTCTAATGATTGAAACTCTTCATATCTCTAACTCTGAGACTAACACTCTGACAGACAGAGACGAACTCCTAAAATTAGCTTAACTCCTGGAACTGACTATCTCTTCAGGTGCCCATTAATCATTCGGGCAGTTACAATATTTTCTACATTAAACTAAAATCACTCGATTTATTCAGTAATTACATGACCAAGAAAATATAATACCCCCCTAAGTCTACCTATATACAAAATATTGGTTTGAGCCTAATGCTCCTGCATCAAAAACCAAATTTAATACTTGCCACTTCAAGATGAACTCCTTTATCCATAGACATCCATCAACTCTAGGCCATATCCTTAGGTGAAAGAGGTTCTCAACTCTCATAATCATTATTGAGAGGTGCCACTTTGGTTAGGATTTTAAATCAATATGGAAATTCAAATAGGGAGGGGTGGTATTTCAAGGGTTAGAAAAGAGAAGGTTCATGTGGTGAAGATGAAACAAGGAAACACACGGATTGTATTTGATGAGGATATGTATTTGGGTCTTATCCTCCATTATCAAAAGTGACTTTCGTGAGGGAGTTTAGAGACATATATTAGAGAATACAACGATCCATTGGATTCAAATATCTTTGAGGTCAATCTTGCGACATCCACCAACTCTTCACTTATAAGAAAAGGGATGGATAACATTTGTTTTCAAATATGGGAAGGATTTTGAGGTTATCTCTCAAAAAATCTAGTTATGGAGTAATTTATAATTGACCCTAAAAGAATGGTCTCCTTGTTTTGATCCCCTCTGAGAAAAGAGCAATGCATAATACATATGGGTAAAGCTTCCTAATCTATCCTATAAACTGTGGAAGTAAAATACTTGTTTTTTCTTCAAAAACACAATAGAGAGATATATTCGAATATATGACATAACAAAAGCTTAGACCTCCAAGTTGGTGGCAAGATATTTTGTATAGATATGGATATAAGAGAAAGTCTTCCAACTTCAATGGAGATATTTTTTGTTAATGATTGATCAACCAAAACTTAGATTATCAAATAATCTGTAACTATCGTGGATATCCCACTGCACACTTTATTACAACAAATTTATAGAAATAAACTAAAATATATGTTATGAAGGGTTAATTCCTTTTAGATTCTAGATTTTTTATTATTGTTTTGTTAGTTATGCACGCAATAGATAATATGTCGAAAATAGAAAACATGTAAGTATAATCACTCACAAACCACAATGAACACTGAGATGTGCTTTGGGAAGCCATTTCGGGAGAAAACCCAACTAAATGTTGAGGCCACTCTGCTCTCTTTTGTCTAGAATGGAAATAATGTAAGTACAAAGGAGAACGCACTCTCTATGGAATTTATTTTTCAAACAAATCCTTCTGCGGACAGGAGCGATCTCCTTAGGTTTAGTGGCTTAACCTAGAAACAACCAAACAAACTACACTATATTTCCTAGAGATATTCGAAGTATAAGAAGAAAACTTACTTGATGTTTGCAAGGTTTCCTCTTCTCTTGACTCGCTCACTCCAGTTCCAACTTTAACTCTTGAAAGTAGAACCTGCAAATTAGCTAAGACAAACAAAGAGATTGAGATGTACAACACGATATACTCAAATAACTCTAAATAAGAGATCAAGGAACCTTATTCTACACATGTATAATCAAAGACACAATGTATGGGAAAAACAACGCAATTTGTATTAATTATAACAAAGAAATATTACAATCGTTGTTGAGGCCTTGATGTTGTCAATCTCTCCAAACCTTCTTGTCCTTTCTTTACCACAATGATAAAGCCTTCAATCTCACCAAAGCATAAGGATGGATTTTGGACCTTCAGACACAAATGGACAACATAAGGGCAAAATTAGAGTCTCCAAAAGCCAACCTAGACTCTATAGTAGGTACTAATTTTATAGGGAAAATGAGGTAGTTTTAGATCCACCATAATAAGGTTGGATCCACTTTGAAAGGAGGTAAGTTCCATGAGATAAGGGATAAAGCCTCATTAGTAGGAATTCAAGATCATATTACACAAGAAAATGGATCAATTTGTTTCTGAAGCTTCTAGAAGGGGAAGCTTCAAAGTTCTATTTTATTTTTCCTCATTTCCAAGTGTCATTGCACTTTTGGTAAAGGAAAATTTTGTTGATCAGTGTAATTTGCATGTATGCAACATGCACCATAGTAGGTACTAATGGAGAAAGGTGCTGGAGTCTCAAATTTGGGTTTTGAACCAATGTAATCCAAGATTCTTATAAATTTTGGGAATAGTTTTGCTTTTGGTCTTGCAGGGGATTAATGCAAAGTGTAATAGATGAAGAGAGATCCAAGTTTGGAGCCTTTTCCTAAGTGCGACAAAATGGAATGTAACAATTTTTTCTAAGACATGTGGCATGTGGGATGTTACATAATACAAACCCCCTTCATTATGCTTTCCCTCTATCCATTGTTAGCTATACTATCTCTTTTGGAACAAAATTCAAGGAAATAGAATGGACCGACTTTTCCTCCTAGTGGCCTAATTATAAAACACACAACTATAGCTAACTAGGGGTTAAATTTGACCCATTCAACCCTCAACATAAGTTACAACTCTACCCTTCTAGAGTAATATTCATATTCTCCATGTGGTTAGCCCTTTTTTCCATGAGTAACATGGATCAATGTGATGTCTTCTCCAGAGTATGGTGGTCTATCATAATAGGTCAACTTCTTGGAGGCATAAATTTTTCATTTGAACTTTGATTAACATATCTCTCACACGCTTGGAATTTTTTTTTAGTGTAGAATTTCTTCATGGATCCTATCACTTAAGAGGGAATTTTTACCGCCAAAAAACATCATTTAAGGCCTCAAATTGGCCTTAAAGGTTTCAAACCCTAATTCTCCATATTGGGTCACACTAATAAAACTACTCATGTAAGTTGATTCCTTTAATATCTCCACTCTAAAAATAATCAAGATTGATGGAAAAGTATATAGTGATCCAGTCCAGATCATACCTCACCTTTTTTGGAGGCTTTTGATCCCAAAAAGCTTTACTAAATGAGGTGAGGAAATTTTTCTTCTACCTTCTCTCTAGATCATCATTTAGCCTTGTCTGGAAGTTATTCCTTCAACCGAATCTATCGAAGGAAATATTACCTCTATATTGCAATTGTAGACCTCTTAGGTAAATTTGTATCCTCTATCAACTCTAACTGATCATTTGGTGCTAAATCCTCTATGGAAGGTAGGACATACTCTTCTTCCTAGTCCAACATGGAAGGCTCACAGAGTTTCAAATTTTCCACATTCACCATTAAGTAAATGTGAATGTATGGGGATAGAATAAGTTTGCAAGCATTATATCCCACCTTTTCCAATATATTAAAAGGACCATATTGCATAGCCTTAATTTTCTTATTGGGACTCCATAGCCTCTCCTTATTCTACTATAACCATACTTTGTCTCCCACTCTAAAAGAATTATCTATTTTGTGTTGATCATGATTGACATTTTACATTTCCTCTGACTTATTTGGTGTCTCTTGTACTTGCAAATTGATCTTCCTAATTTTCTCAACAAATTTGTATACCTTAAGGTATCCCTTCTGATATTCTCCCTCACTCCTCCATGATTTCCAAATAGTATATCCAAAGGTACAAGTGGCATATATACAAAACAAGTCTCAAATGGTGACTTACCAGTTGAAGTGTGGATTGCTCTATTGTAGGAATGTTGTATATAAACTATATTTTCATCCGAAGTATTTGAATACTTATTATTATAACCCCTCAAAATATGTAACAAAGTATTATTGATTATTTATATTTTACCTTTTATCTATGGATGGAACGTATTATGTTATAAACATCTTCAATTTTTTTTCCATCTTCTACCGCAAGTTAGTACAAACTGCACCAAGAAATATAATGTCTTTTTCCAAAATAATGCTTCTTGGTAACCCAAAATGCACCCAAGTTTGTTCAAAGAGAAATTTTTCTACTTATTTCCCCGTGATGCTATTTTTATAGGGCATGAGAACACATATATTGCTGAAATTTTAAACTACCGTGAATGCGTAAGCATGCCCCTTCTTGATTGTTGGTGAAACTCCCAAAAATTCCATGGAATTATTTCCCAAGGATGAATGGTTATAGGTAAGGGATTATATAGACCTTTTTTCCTATTACTCTGCCTGTTGGTACAACAAAGTATACATTCTTTAATGAACCTAGCTACATATTCTTACATCCTAGGTCAATACACATACTTATACAAAATGGAAATTGTCTTCCTAATACCAAAATGCTTTGCAACCTTGGAGGTGTAACCTCTTTTAATGGTTGTCGCACTCAAAAAAAAAAAAAATTTTTTTTTTCAACGACCACTGTAATCTATTTTTTTTTTTTTATATATATGCCTTTATGTAGACATCATTGGTGAAAGGATCCATGTGTATCAAAGTTCCCAAAGCTATGATTTTCATTGTGGGTGGACTTGAAAGCATGTCAGCCAATTTTTTTGTGCTTCCCTCCTTATTCTTGAAAACAAAATGGAATTTCTATAGGGACCACATCCATTTGTAATGTCTAGTCAATTGTAACTTACTTTGGACCTATAGGTACTGTCGTGGCTAGTGATCTATGCAGATGATTGTCTCCTTTCTAATTAGACAGTGTTTCTATTATTTTTTGTAGCATAAGATGTGTTCTAGCCACAAAAATTTGTGGATAGGCTAGAATACATGATATATCCAAAACCCAAAAATAGTTTCTGAAAATTCTGCCTAGAAGTGACTTAATTATGTTATTAAGGAATTATTTAATGTTTCCTAAGTCTAAACTTAGGAAAAAATGTTAATTAATTAGTAATAATTAACTCATGGTGAGAATCATCTAGAAACTCACATGGATTGATCCAGAGATGATCCTAGCCATCGATTATTTTTTAATCTTCCCTGTTGGTGCACCAACCAAGAATTATAAGGGGAGATCGATGTGGTGATGGAGACTTCACTTGAGCGGTTCGATTTCCTTGGCAGATCGATTTCTAGAGTAGAAACAATCAGTTGCCAGAGAGAGTCAGAGATCGAAGTAGTGAGAGAGGGGTAGAGACAGTGAGGTAGGAGGAAGTATTCCATATCCATAAAGTGAATTTTCATAGAGGCAGAAGAGCCACAGAGAAGTTGACACAGTGATTGTGCAGTAGCTTATAGAGGCAAGTTCAATTTTATGTGTGGGAAAGACGTCTTTAGTTCTAGAGGCTGGGAAGGAGTCCCAGAGTGAAGGAGAAGAATTTTCCTAGCATGCAGAAGGCATAATGAATTCATCAGAGATCAGTCAGAGGCTTGATGCTAAGCAAAATACACAGTGCAATGTAGAGGCTGACGCAGAGGGTCAGAGGGTCGAGCTTTCTGAAGGCAAGTTGTGTCGGGGTTTTCCTGTGGAGTGAGGAAAATTCCTCAATATATTTTTTTTTCAATATTTTTCCCTATAGGATTGCGAGATTTCGACATCTAGTTGTACTCAGAATTTCTCACTACTGCATAGTAATAAAAACCCTCAGTTGCTACACTAGTTTTACCAAGTTGGGGTTTTCCAGGGATTTTTGTCCAAAAATAATTGTGTTATATTTTATGTGTGGTTTTTAGAATTTCTCAACTTCCAATGTTTTATTCTTCCACATTTTTATTTGTGTAGATTGTAGTATGATTATTCAGTATTTGTCGTAGCAAAAAATAAATAAATTGTTAAATAAAACTAACAATTAGGAGAATAATTTCCATTTGTTGCAATAGGATTCCAGTGTTGAAATTTTCACATGGTATCAGAGCATAGTTGATCAGTTGGAGAGATATGAGCTCACATGGAATTTTTGCTGCTTAGTGTGGGTAGCAGGTTGAAATTCCCTGGGCAACGCAGTATTTTTTCTAGGAGTCTGAGTTTCTCAAGGAAGTTTGATTTTTTTGAGAAAGGAGAAGAAAAATTTGATCCTTTGAGATCGAGTGATTATAGAGGTAGAGGGATCAGCTCAGTCATTTCATTGGCAGATCTCTAGCTATACGCAGAGAATTTTGCAGCAGTACGCTGAAGCAGAACCAATGTCTAGGTGGAAGAGAGAAGTCCACACATTGAGGGAAAATTTCCCTTAGGGAAATTATAGTCTCGAGAATTTCAATTTTCCTTGCAGATTGGCTGTAGTTTTGAGTATATCTTCTCACTCTAGAAGGGAGTGCGAGTAGCAATGCAGTAGCCGAGCAGAAGAAAAGAGGGATTTTTTGACAGTTTTTTGAGATTGCAACTGTTGGGCTTTGTGATAAGGATAGGTTGGATAGAGCTTCCAACTACGTCATTCGGAAGACAATGATTTACTTTCTTCTGGATGAATTTGGCTTGAAATCCGATATTGATAATGTAGTGATAATTCGTTGGGATGAAAATCAGCTAAAAGAGTAAAGAAAGGAGATGGCACGGGCGAAGCGGTTGATCCTAGATGGAGTCAGGGATTATGTAGCCTTACATATAACTAGTAAAGATACTTCCAAGCAGATGTGGGACACTCTGACCACGTTATATTGGGGCACTTCTTAGCAGCAGAATATGTATCTCGGGGAGAAGTTGAGGCTCATCCGTATGTAGAAAGGGGAAGGTATAGACCCCTACCTTATTCGTATTCAGGAGGTCCAAGAGTCGGGAGACTAAGTCTAGCTGTCAGTTGTTGGGGAAATGCCTCAAACCACGGAGCTTGCGAGATTGGCACTCAACAATGTCTCAAAGGATTGAAAATTCATTTTCCAAATCACATTGGGAAGAGACAAGCTACTAGAGTGGGACAGGATGTGGGTTGACTTGCATCAAGAGGAATTAAGGCAAGATATTCTAAAGATCTCCATAAATGGAAGCAACAACAATGGATTGAAGGTGGTAAAGGAGGAGGATAATGTGGTCCTTACATATAAGGGTCCCAGTCAGGGACAGGGGGAGCAGATGAAGAAAAAGAAGGGCATGTCAAAGGTCAAGTGCTTCAAGTGTGGTGAGCTCAGTCACTACAGTACCTAGTGTCCTCTCAGGAAGAAGGACAAGGAGGAGAAGTAGGACCAACATGAAGCTTCATCGGAGATCGATAGGTTTTCCTCTATGCTGGACGAAGACTTTGCTATGTTCGTCAATATACCTCTAGGAGTGAGGTGGGGTGACTTGGTGTTGTAGCCCTAGAGAGCTATAGATGGGTAGGATCCTTGAGGAGTCCACCTCTTAGAGCAATACTTGGATACGGGATCCCACAATATTCAGTAGCAAGATGGATCAATGACAGTAGATGCAGTTAGATGCCAAAGTGATAGTTGCAATGACTAGTAGCAGTCAGATGATGGGGAGCGCAGTGCAGAGTTGGCAACAGTGAAAATGGCATAGTGCAGAGTTAGTAGTAGCGTTGTGTCTTTAGTGACAATTCATAGGCTATTAAAATTGAGAGACTCGGGTGATAGATGCATCATACTGATCATGGTTGATTCAATATTTTGGATTTTTTTCATTTGCAGATGCTGCAGTAGTAGCAACAACAGAGTTGTAGTGCAGATGTAGTGTTAGCGACAGTTCAATAGGGTGAAAAACAACACTGATGCAACATATATCATAGTTACGTAGTATATGGTCGGAAACAACAATCATACATCATCAGCGTGATAGGAGATGATATAGATATAGGGTGTTGCTAGAGGGTGTGTAGTAGTACTAGAACTCATTCCTCACTAAAAGGGAGTGTTAGTTTTTATAACATCGGATGTGTTATAGCAACAAAATTTTTTGTAGAGGCTATAATACATGAGATATCCAAAACCCATAAATTTCTTTTGATCCAGATCTTTGGGGGAGGCCCCCAAGGTCTAAAAAATTGAAGTTCCAGTAGAAAAGAGGAGAGAACACATAGTTAAAAAAACCACAAATAAATGTTTTTATTAGAACAAATAATAACTGTAAAAGCTACATTGTGGTGGAAAATCTATCCTTTTACAAAATGTGACTTGTTACTTATAGTCTTTTTTAGTTAAAATACCATGGGTAAATTCCATGGGTGGGTAAATACCATGGGTGAATGAATACCATGGGTAGATGCCACTTACAATACCATGGGTGGATAAATACCATTGGTGGATGAATACAATGGGTGGATGCCACTTACATTACCATGGGTAGATTCCATGGGTGGATAAATACCATGGGTGAATGAATACCTTGGGTAGATGAAACTTTCCATTCGGATCATTCCTCCCTCCTTAGGAAGCAATGTTCCCCATTGCATGAAGTTACCTCCTGAGAAATTTTTTTTAATTATGAAGAGTCACTGAAGAGAAGGTTTTTGTATGTTTATCCCATAACCGCGAAGAACAAAGATCTGAGGATAGAGATACCCTATAATGCTTGTGACCAACTGTGATACTATCAATGTGCGACCTAGAAAATGGACTTCGAAGAAGTGTGGGTTTATTGATGACCCATAACCACGAAAAACAAATATCTAAGGATCGATATACCTTATAATGCTTGTGAATCACTGTGATACTAACAATGTGTGGCCTAGCAAATGGACTTCGATGAAAAATATTTTGTGTGGTTGATCTATAACCGTGATGCTGACTGTTAATGAAGTAGTAGGTGCCTACATAGCCTAGGTTGGGAGGACATGTCTCCAAAGAAACCAAGCTAGATGCTACTATGCTGAAACTGATGAATGTGAAGCAGGTGCCTACTAAAGCGGGGTGGCAGGGTACGTCTCCAAAGGAAACTCACTCTGAATGTTTATCTTGATATAAAAACTAATTTAAAATGGGCATAACTCAGTCAATATAAATCAAAACAATTATTGTAACCTATTTTTGGAAATAGAATGACCATCATGCATCTTCTAACGTGATTGAAATCCTTGTATGGACACTCAGCAAACTCATATTCTTGTTGGAACTGTTGTGTCGTCACAAATTTTTTGAAAAATTCACTGATTTTAAATCAACGATAGCTCCCTCATCCAAACTCTGATTCAGCCGATTGTTTTTCTAAATTTAGGTATTTTTTTGCAAGGAATCCAGATATGTTGTTTGATTTTGTAAATTTTCACCAAAAATTTTAGATCTGATCTGCAAACTAGCCACCCAAAAAATTCCTACAAAAAAATGAAAAAAAACTCTCCCGCTTTGCCTAATAAAATGCTTTGTGGAGGTCGTAGCACATGCATGAAGTTTGTTGAAGATTTATACAAAACTTTGAAACTGAAATATGCATCAAACCCTCATTCCCATGGAGTCGTAACTTGAATTTGATACCAGTGATCTGGATCTTGGGGGGAGGCTCCCAAGGTCTAAAAAATTGAAATGCTAGAAGAAAAGAGGAGAGAACACACATTAAACAAAACAAAAAATAAACTTTTTTTATTAAGACATAAAATAATTGTAAAAGCTACATTGTCGTGGGCAATCTATCCTTTTACAAAATGTGACTTGTTACTTAGAGTCATTTTTAGTTACAATACCATGGGTAAATTCCATGGGTGGGTAAATACCATGGGTGAATGAATACCATGGGTAGATGCCACTTATAATACCATGGGTGGATGAATACCATGGTTGGATGCCACTTACAATACCATGGGTAGATTCCATGGGTGCATGAATACCATGGGTGGATAAGGTGAATGAATACCATGGGTAGATGCCACTTTCCATTCAGATCAGTTTCTAAAAATTATGCTTAGAAGTGACTTAATTAGATTATTAACCAATTTTTTAATGTTTCCTAAGTCTAAACTTAGGAAAATAGGTTAATTAATTAATATTAATTAATTTAACGTGAAAATATGTTGGAAATATTTTCATTGATGACAAAGGAGTAGATCAGGATCAACAAAGGTATACAGGAGAAAAAACAAAGTCAAAGGAATAGTAAGGCAAAGAAGGAAAAAGTGCAGTGAAGAGGCAACTGAAGCGAACAAAGTTCCTTCTCAAGTTAAAATACTCCAGAACACTTGGAATACAAAGATATCCATGAGGATACAAATATTATATTATAAAAGATATGAGATAGATAGATGATAAAATGTTACAATGAGGCCCTGCTTATGTACCTACGTAGGTGACCTTTCATAATTGGGCATGTCTCTTAGACATGCCCTTTCACTAACTTAATGACTACTTACATAATCCTTAATTGACTATTTAATAATTATATTTGTTATATTCGTTATGAATTATATTCATAACATTGCCCCTTCCTTCAAAAGCTTTGTCCTCAAATCTTATAGTTGACACTTTTCTTCAGTTCAATCACACACTGTTTTCTTCATTTTCTTTTGTCACAATTTAATATATCAACTTTTATTTATTTGTTTGTTATGAATTGGCCCTTCCTTCAGAACTTTGTCCTCAAAGTTTTATGGATAATAATTTATTCATCTTGTATTTGTTAAAATACTATAATTTTCAGGAAATCTTCCTTCTTTCCTTTCCGAATTGGATTTAATTTCCTTTTCATCAATGATTGATTTCATTTTGTCTGTTGAATTGAGTTTTTAGGGTTTTTAAGGTAACCCTTCCTAAATTTCTCTTCTTCTTTTTAATGAGGTTATTATTCCTTCAATTTTTTTTTTTTTTTTTTTTTAAATAATTTAATTAATTAAATAATTTTAATAAATTAAATCAATATATATATATATTATTTTAACAATTGATTTTTTTTTAACTCTTTTTTTGTTGAAAGGTTATAACCCTAGTGAAACGTGGCTATTCACATATATTCACCTATAAAATATATGTCCACTTATGTGTATTTCTCCACGTAAAAGTAAACTTACCATTCACAAGAGATTTTTTATTCCTTTACTTCTTATTTTACCTTGCAAATACCATGGGCTTCCAAAACCACGAGCTTGTAAACCACTGAAAGAATAATCAAAATAACCTTACCTACTCTTCCTTATTTCTTTTTCCTTTTTAATTTTATTTTGTCTTGGTATGTAAGTATATGTACTTTATATATATCTCTTTTTTCTTTTTCTTTTGGAACTATTTTATTTTAAATATTTTTTTTTTCCTTTTAATTTATTTCCCCCTTTATGTTAACTTTCCTTCTCTCTTTTATTTTTTTAATATATATATATATATATATATATATATCTTCCTTATTCTTTTATCAATTTTTTATTATGGCCAAAGGCCTCTAACAAACTCAGCAATGGAGAACTCCAAAATTTGTAGTGAATGCTTCAATCATGATGGCAACAAGGTTGATGATTTTTATGGTCAAAGACCTGGATCAGAGAGCGTGGCTTTGTGCAGTGCTTAAGCGGCTGAAGGCTCAAACTATGATACCAAATGAAGCGAACAAAGTTCCTTCTCAAGTTAAAATACTCCAGAACACTTGGAATACAAAGATATCCATGAGGATACAAATATTATATTATAAAATATATGAGATAGATAGATGATAAAATGTTACAATGAGGCCCTGCTTATGTACCTACATAGGTGACCTTTCATGATTGGGCATGTCTCTTAGACATGCCCTTTCACTAAATTAATGACTACTTACATAATCCTTAATTGACTATTTAATAATTATATTTTTATATTCGTTATGAATTATATTCATAACAGCAACAAAGAAGTAAAGGAGCAGCAGATACATTGAGGGTTTGGTAGAACATTGATGTTGGCATGTTGATTGAGCTAAATTATTGTGATGCAAAAGCAAGACTCCAAGGCAAAGACAAAGATGCATTAATATGAATTGTTGTGATATATTAATGATATACATTGTTATTTGATGCTGGCATTAAGTTGATCCATTCAATCATTACATGTGGCTGAAATTAATATTGGATTATTTATGTATTTTGTGGAATAATATTAAAGATATGAAGTGTGCGAAAAGGAATGAGTGGAAGGCAAAGAGTCATGCCTATTCACTTCATATTCCTATGTGGAAGACAAACATCCATCAAATTATCTCTATAAAAGATGTAATTTTCGAGTGCACAAGGGTGTTAGAGAGTTGGAAAATGGGAGAGATTTGATTGATAAGTTATGCATTACTTACCTGGCACATATGGAGTTGATGTGAAGCAAATTTGAAGGGAAGAAGAGGCAGAAATGAAGATGGAGAGATGCATAATTTATAACCAGGTAAACCAACACTTGTTTTTGATTTGCATTAGGGGATTGTAGACTCCTCTCAAGTTGTGGCTTGATAAATGTTCAGTTGGAGCTGGTTGAGGTAGGAGCCTCCTGTGGGTTGTAGCATGCAGAAAGCATATGGGATTTGGAGCTTCCTTGCATGTTGTAGCTTGCAGAAATTTGAGGTAGTAGCCTCCTGTAGGTTGGAGCCCACAGAAAAGCAGATGTAATAAGGAGTAGGGGCTTGCCTTTGCATCACAAAAATGATAAAATTTTGGTTTTCTCCCTTATGGGTTTCCACTTATATCTGGTGTCCATATGCATTGTTACTATGTATTGGTGTGATGTATTGGTATTCTTATTACTTGTTGTTCACATATTCAGACTGCTGGTCATTATTTGTTAAGATTCTCATGTAATGTTTCAGATAATGAATTTAATGAAAATAATATTAATGTCCATGAATGGTCTTAACTGATTCAACCCCCCTCTCATTTAAGTCAAGATTTCATCAGTTCGTATCAGAGTGGGTTCCTTTGGTGTAAGCCTAATAGCTTTAAGGAGATCTGGTTGAGTCATGGACTATCAAAGTGTACCTGTGTTGAGTGAAAAAAGCTTTCATGAATGGAGAGATAAGGTTAAAACAAATTTAATGGCTTGTGGACCTGGTGTATGGAAGCTTTTATGCGATGGTTATTGCAAAGAATCTCCCTCTTTTCAAGAACAATAGTTGAATGCCAAGGAAAAATGCGTAATGCATAACAATATTCATAAAAATGATATTGATACATTAATGGATTTAACTTCCATAAGAGAAATCTGGAATGGATTGCATCTCATGCATGAAGGAGACACTAGTGGTTGCATTGTCAAGAAGGAGAAGATAAACAAGAAGAAGAAAAATCCCTTTCAAAAGGAAAAGTTTCAATCAAATGCAGTACCTGCTAGTGTGAATGGACGTGATTGCAATGAAGAAATTATAGTTGAAGAACAAGACAAACTTGACATTTCTTTGACTGAAATAGAAATATTGAAGAATTAAAACAAATATCATAAGACACTGGTACAAATATGTGATGAGAGAGAATATGATGATAAGGAATAAATTGTTGGCCTGAAGGCACAACTTGAAGAAGAAAGGAGAATAGAAGGGATGATTAATAACCAACGAAAGGAGAAATATATACAATGTGAAAGACTAGAGACTGAGTGTTTTTTAGCTAGAAGGCAGTTAGATTAAAAGAACAAGTTATGTAAGTAGCTAGAAGAAGAGGTTGCTTCCATGAAGAAATCAGAAAATGGATCTATAGAAGTAGAAGCCAACAATAACTTGATTTGTAAATAAACAAACAAAAACAAGAAGCAACATCAAGAGACAAAGAATGACATGAAGAAACAATCATTTGCAAGAATCTCATTTGCTTCTGAAGATAAATTGAACAAATTTGGAAGATATCAAAGGAGATTCTTTGCTCTTGTTAAAAAAATCACATGTTTTTCATGTCATGAACTTGGACATGTTGCAACAAAATGTAAGAGAAATCAATTCAAATATAATCTACAAAAGATGTAGGAAATAAGAAGGCTTCCTCAAGAAAGAAAAAATAAAAGAAAATTATTCACCAAGTATACACATCAATTTTATGGTTATTGTTATATTTGTAATGAGTTTGGTCATAAGGTTGTTGAATGCAAAATGAATGTAAAGAAAAAGAAAAATGACTCAAGAAAATACAAAACAATTTTTCCATTTCTTGGTCATACAAAGTGTTATTTATGCGATAGATTTGGCCACAAAGCCAAATATTGCAAGCTACCACATACTTTAAAGGAATTTAAACAAAATATGGAAGCAACCCCAAACAGACCAAACAATGAGCCAAAAGGAAATAAAGACAACCAAAGACAAGAAATTAAAGTTTGGAAAAGGAAGGAAAATGAGCAACTTCCGACTTCAATAAAAAAAATGAATTCATCATGATCCAAGGGGGAGTTGCTCATGAAAACAAAGAATAATCCTATAAATGTTTGTGTTAGAGTAGTTGTATCTCTGGGGGAGAGAATTCTTAAAAATTCCTAAGAATAGAAAGAAGATATGTGATGACTAAATATTCATATGCGTTGAAGCAAGCCCTAATCAAAATACTAAAGGCATTAAAGGAAATAGTTGTATCGAAGAACTCTAGGTCCAAAGAAAATTATCGAAGGAAGAATGAGCACCTCCTGCACAATATATTCATCAAAAAAATTATGGTGTTTCTAACGAAGATGAAGGACATTGCAGGAAGACCAAACTTGCATATGAGTTGAAGAAAATATTTTCAAATTCCTAGGGCTGGCATGCAAATTGGAATCTCAAATATTAAATATAGTGCAAGATGACAATGAGTCAGTATGTTCTCGACTCATATTTGAAGAAAAAAATGAAAATAGAGCCTACTTGTACACAAGCACATGAGATTTGAGATGATAAAAAATAAATAAAAAATAAATAAATAAAGAGGGGGGAGATTCTTTTCTACTCACATCAACATTTGGACAGATTGGGAATCTAATATGGCCTAGTGAAACATTCGAATGGATTAGAAGGTGTAATTCTTGTAGTAGTTATTCCATATTGTGTGGGTTGGTGCATGGTTTCATGGTGAAGAACAAGGAAAGCCTTTCATAGACAAGCTCATCCTAGACATCAATGTGATTCAATGTAGTTGCATAAATCCAGATGATGCAAAGAAATACATTATATAGTTATCTATTATTGGCAGGGGACAGCGTTACATATTATGGAATTTATATGATTGCAAAAAACAATGCCATTATAAGGTGTTGATTCATATCTTGTTCATCCCTATAAGCCATGGAAAAAAATGCAATCCTTTAATGTTAGCAATGAGAAAACAATGACAGTAACAATTATAATCCCTTGAAAAGTGATGATAATATAATGTCACACAATGTAGACAAAGAAGAAATTGCAGTTGGACACAAAAGGGAAGGAAACAAGCAGCCGTGATGGTAGAGGGAACATCAACCCTGAACGCGGAAGCTAAGAGGACAACAACACACTAAGATATGAATGGTTAAAGTCATAAAAATTGTGTTTCGGGCTATGGCACTGGTGAGATATATAAAGGATGATCACACTGTGCATATCACTACAAGTGTTAGAGATAATGAAACAAAAAATAAGAAGGATGCATAAGAAAAATGTTCATTATAATTATATCATTACAAATATTCATCAAATGGTATCAGTACAAACCCTATATTTAATTGCATTCCACTAGATGTTGGTATACAATGTTTTGGAATTGAAAACAACGAAGAATCAGGGAACATGTCGTTACAAATAAAGTGGTTTCATTGATTGATTGAAGCATCCTTGAGATACCTTCATATCTAACAACATTGCAATAGGAAAAGCATTAATATTTTGAGCAGTCTTCCTATCAATAGAATTCTAGGTGTTATTATATTGGTAGCATTCTCAATGGGCAGTTTTTTAATTCAGTTGTATGTTCACATAATGTGCTAGATAATATGGATCCAAACATCTTGGCGTTACAAGTATTCTGGTGAATATTTCCAGTGATATGTGTTACCAATGCCTGAATATATTAGAAGAAAGAGTTTGAATATGTCAAACCTATCAAATCGATTACAATGTCATAACTAAGATATTCTGCCTGTAACAGTCAGGCATTATGGTTAGATGATGCCAGAATAGGAAGACTAATTGACATTATGTCGCCTCTCCAGATCCTCCAGTGCTATAAGTATCTGAAAAGTGTTACAAATTCCTGGAGGTCGATGTATTGCGGAGTTATCACAATGCAGTGATTATGTAACGACAACCCATATCAACATTCTAGACCTGTGTAAGCGGAGTGCGTTACAGATATGTTAAAGACTCAACACTCAATATGGCAGTATTACTGGTAATCTTAAATATCAATTGTGACAGATTCACATATAGAATCTACAAGTTCATATCACCATGAATTTATTTGTTGCTAATCAAACTGAGACCAAGATGCTCGTAGTCCATGGAAATCCTAGGGATTGGGGGTGATACAGGGAATTCTAGTGGAGGTGTGGTGGTTTCCCAGCATAGAGAATACTACAACACCTCTCATTATGAGAGGGATTCTAAGGAGTATTCGATTGGGGAGAAGGTTGTATATTCGTTTCAAACGATCTACGATATGGTCTAGCACACTAGGGATATATCTAGATACCATGACATGATAGGTCTAACTTACGCAATAAACGCAATATTGACATCTTATGGAAGTGCAGGAGTTCAGTATTGGAGTCAAAGTTGCATAGTTTGTTCTGAAATATATTTTTCTTTAATACAAGTGCATTTTCACTAGCCACTACTGAAGGGCAAGTGAATACACTACCGAAGAAGATCACATCATCCAGTAATAGTGGGAATATCAAGCACTCAAACAAAACACCCATAATTTTTTATGCTGGAGCATTAAGGTAGAGCCAACAATGTGACAAGCTGGTCACATGTTGTGGCTTGGAAAGAGGACTGGCAGTCCTAAGAATTTGAAAACTTTGGTTTTTTTTAAGTATTTTGTTTAAGTTAACTTGGGATAACTTAGCCATTGTAATTTGTAGAATAAAAATATTGGTTAAATTAGGATTAGTTAAGTACTTAGTTGAATAAACTATTTTGGAAACTGAATGATAGTTTCTCAACCATATGGGGATTTTTGGAAAGGCATAAAACTGAACCAAATCCACCATTGAGGTGTTCTGCCATCCATAGCGAGAAAGGAGAGAACAGAGAAGTAGAAGTAAATGTAAAAACTAGCAATTTGAGGGCTTGGCTCTGAGTTTTCCATTTCCAAATTAATTCTAAGTGTTTTGTGTTTGATCGAGATATCTATTTTTAAAACATTATTTCATTTCCAAACAAATTCTAAGTGTTTTGTGCTTTGATCAAGTTCCATGTTTTAAATTAATTATTTGAATCTCTGTTTAAAGTCGAATATCCGTATTTAAATCACACCACAAGAAACTTAATTGGATTTGCAGGCACAACGAGGCATTATTTTACACATTCCCTTGTTGGATGAAATATCATGTTGACCACAGTACGAACCCCAATCGGACTTGCAGGTTTGACGAGGACCATTGATACAAAATCAATCAACGACGATAAAATCACATCGCAACCATAACATTGTCACACATCGCAGAGAATAGAAAACAAAGTTAATATTTCGCAAGTTAAATATTTTAACTTGCAATGCGAAGTGGCATGGAGGAGAAACTACAAGGACCGTCAGATCCTATAGAGTCCAATAGTGGAGATTGAAAGTCGCAAAAGATTGGATTTAGCATTAAATATCATCACATGGTAAGTTAAAAGGTTTGTGATGTGAAGTGGTACGGAGAGGGAATTGCGCGGACCATCGGATCCAACAGAAACCAACGGTGTAGATTGAAAGAGGCAATCACACATCGCAAAGTTTTTGGGTTAGCTTTAAGGACCATCGCGGGGTAAGTTAAGAGATCTGCGATGTGAAGTGGAAGACAGGTGTCAACACGGCACAAAATCGCAAATCGTAGGGAATAGACTCTAAAATTTTGACTTAACTTATATATTGTGTGAAGTGCGACTGCTGACGATTGGTCGGAGCTGTATGGGTCCCTCTGGAAATAACTTCCACGTGTTCTCATTTTGTTCAGGTTTCTGTGTTGGTTTGGGCTATTGTTGGGTCTGCATATGTTATAAAACTCCGTTGTTGATTCGCGCGTGTATGTATGTTGATAAATTCCAAGGATTGAACTCTGTTGCGAAGTAAAGGGATTTTGTGAGGAGTTTTAAAAACTCCATTTAACAGCATAATTCTGATATTCCTGTAGCTAGCTTGCATCAATTGGTATCAGAGCAAGTTTTTCTTCCTAAGTGAAGATGGAACTAGGAAGAAGAGATCGGGGAAGAGCTAAAGTAGGGAGAAGAGGCCAAGGAAGAGCTGCAAGGGGAGCACCAGATGAAGAAATACATGAAGAAATGAGAGTGTTGGTAGCATGTTTGGTAGTAGTAGAAGAAGGAACGTGTAGGGACCCTGAAGATGGCAATGACAGTGAAGATGAGGAGCCAAAGGCACAAATAGATGAGCCAGAGAATGGGCCACCATAAATCAGATTACTAAAATCTGTTTTGATGGCTAGCAACAAGCCAAGACCAGAGATGTCCAATTATGATGGCGGTTTATCCACAAAAGCATTGTTGAACTGGATAAGTGAGTTAGATAAATACTTCGAGTATGAGGAAATTAGTAAGGATAGAAAAATTAGGTTTGTTGTCACTAAGTTGAAAGGACACACCGCACTGTGGTGGGACAGTGTGCACGCAGAAAGAAGAAGACTAAATAATCCTTTGATTAAGAGTTGGGACATGATGATTACAAAGATAAAAATAAAATTCCTACCTAAAGATTACCAAATTTCCCTCTATAGGCAAGTGCAGAATCTGAGACAGAGAACAATGACTGTAAAGGAATACACAGAAGAGTTCTATAAATTGAACTTGAGGGCTGGGTATGTTCAAGATACCCCTGAGAAGACAAAAATATTTGTGAATGGTATCTGGATGGAAATCTTGGATGAGATCAACATTTTTTCCCCAAAAACTATAGAGGAGGCATACCATTGTGCTTTGAATGCGGAAGAAAAGATTGCCAGGAAGCAGAATGAAAGAAGAGGACGTGGATCCAGTAGAGGAAGAGGACAGTCCTTTGGTAGAGGTAGCACTACCAAAAATAATGAAGAGGGCAGTAGTTCAAAGACTTCGAGACAAATTGAGAAGGAAGGTAACACCAGAGGAGGAAGGCCATACTAACGAGGAAGAGGTAATGGTAGAAGCAGAGGAAATGCCTACTAGTGTTACAAGTGTCACAAATGGAGACATGGGTCTTTTGAATGTCCTGAAAATGAACCAGCTGGACAGAGGGGAGCGTATGTTTCTCAACCTAATGAAGCAGAGGAAGTGCCACAAGAGGTGGAGAATGTGCCTGAAACAAGAGAGGCCTTGGTGTTGAACAAGGTTTTATTAAACCCAGCTAAAGATGTGGCTAACATGACACAGAGGAAAGAATTGTTCTGGACTATGTGTAAGTCACATGGAAAATGATGCAAATTGATTATAGATAGTGGGAGTACTGATAACCTGGTAGCCATTGAGATGGTGGAAAAATTGGGTTTGAAGAAGTCAAAGCAACTGACTCCGTATAAGGTGTCTTGGTTGCAGAAGGGACACCAACTACTGGTTGATGAGTAGTGCGAGGTGGAGTTTCACATTGGCAAGTATAAGGACAAGATAACTTGCGATATTATGCCTATGGATGTGTACCATATTCTGCTGGGCATACCATGGAAATATGACAGAAAGGCCATCCATTATGGGGAAAAAAATCGTTACAAATTTGTGAAGGATGGGATAAAGCAAACACTAGTTCCTATGAAAGAAGAAGAGACTGTAGAAACTAGTGGTACAAAAACACTGCTGATCGGTGGGAAGGAGTTTTTTCGACAAATTAAGGAGAATGAGGTGAATTATGCAGTTGTGCGGAGGCCAAGAGTAGTATTTATGCATACATAAATCACTGATTTACATGTGGAAATAAAGGACATGCTGTAAGAGTTTAGTGATATTGTGGTAGATGATCTACTAGATAAATTACCACCGAAGCAGAGCATTAGTCACCATATTTTTTTTATTCCAGGAGCCATTTTTCCAAATAAAGTTGCTTACCGGCTGAGTTCGAAGGACAACGAGGAGATCAGGAAGCAAGTACACAAATTGCTGGATAAAGGACTGGTTTAGGAGAGTTTGAGACCTTGTGTTATTCTGACCGTTTTAGCCCCCAAGAAAGGAGGTGAATGGAGGATGTGCACTGATTCTCGGGCGATAAACAAGATTACAATCATATATAGGTTTCCTTTACCTCAGATGAATGATATGATGGATTTTCTGAGTGGAGCAGCGTACTTTTCAAAGATAGATATGAAAAGTGGCTATCACCATATCAGAATTAGTGAAGGTGACAAATGTAAGACAACTTTCAAGACCAATGAAGGCTTGTATGAATGGTTGGTCATGCATTTTGGGTTGAGCTGTTGAGATTCAACAAGATGATGATCTTAGTGAAAAGTAAGCACCTTCACTAAGTGGGGCTCGCAGGCTATTTTTAGGTGTATGTCTATTTTTAGACATGGTGAGCATATTCTATAAGTTGCAGGATGCTATTTGTAGATTGTTGGTCAAATGTGAAAAATAGATGAAATTCTGTTTTTATAATATTGGGCGAAGTTGATTCATAGATCGTCAATCTAAAAATAGGTGCATGTCAATTATTATTAACTCTTAATAATAATCTGACAACAAACATCAACTTATTCTCTTGGAGCACTTTATTTCAGTGAATAGTTTTGGTAAATCAGTGGGCTGAAGGAATTACACAATTCCTAGGGTTTACTGGTGGTTCATGCATGGAGGACTCAGTTAGAACTGAAGTGGAAAAGTTATGACAGATTTGGAAGAGTAGTTACAGGAGTTGTTATTTAGTTTAACTCAGTTAATGGAGTTAAAATCAGTTGAGCTAATTGTATCTAGTCTAACTGAAAGATACACTAGTGAGATTTAAGTGAATTAATTATTTAATTAATTCACAACTAATAACTCACTAACAACTAAACAAATACAACAGTTAACTACAGTGCATGTCAATTCCAGTGGAGACCCAGTGGAGAGATAGGTGAAAGGGTAAGATGGACTATCCATTGTGACTATAGTGATGCATTCAATGCATATGAAACACATTGGAGTTTCCAATGAGGATTACATATTCAAGGAAAGGCCAATTTGAATTCATTTAGAGGTCTTATTCAGCAGGGATTGCGCAGTGGAGGCAGGCTAACAGGAGGCGAGAAATTGGTGCATAGAGATGCAAATTTCTACATGACAGTGTGTAATGATTGTTGATTGTACTGAGAGCTTGATGTACTAAGATTTGTATGAGATTATTACATGATTAAATTGATATGCATAATATATTATAGTTGGGGTTTTTAGCTTTAAGCTTTCTCGTTAAACAACTGTGTTATGTGCGATTGAATTTATTCACATGTGTTTGCAATTGAGTTTTAAATGTCTACAAGTTTAACAGTGGAATGATTTTGTATTTTGCAAGAAGATAAATATTTTGATATCAGGGGAGTCCAGTAATACATCAGTTTTAATAAATTTCAACATGGTATCAGAGCAGTATTGATTACTGGAGATTGCAATTGTGAAAAATTGTTGAGTTTTGTGCTGGTGGACAATTCGAATTTGCTGCAGAAATTTCTTGGTGTGACAGTTGAGTATTCATTGAAATGTCTTTCAATGGGTTGCGATTGGAGTACACCTTTGAGGGTAGCTCGAATTACATAGCCTGGAAGGATAGGATGGAGGTGGTGCTTGAAGACAATGGACTGAAGGAGTTCATCGACAACGATGTTCCTAAGCCTACTTCTAGCGATGTTGCATTACTTGACGCATGGAAAAAGAAGGTAGCAAAGACAAGAAGAATTCTGTTGGAAGGTGTAAAGGACCACATTGCGTCAAGCCTTCATGGGAAAGCCACTCCATTTGCAATGTGGAAGGCTTTGATAGATATTTTCCAAAGCAGCAGCGATAGGAGGAAGTTGGCGCTGAAAGATAAGCTCAGAAAAATAAAAATGGAGAAGGGAAACAATATTCCAAAATATCTCACGAAGTTTTTCCACTGTAGGGATGAACTAGGAAGTGTGGGGATTACTATTGATGATAATGACTTGGTGAGCTTGGCTCTCCTTGGGCTTCCGAAGAGTTGGCATAGCTACGAAGACTTTGTCAATGGACGGGAGAAACTGCCAGGTTGGGAGCAACTTTGGTTAGATCTTGTGTAGGAGGAGATAAGGTGAAGTAACAGGTATGGCTCTTCATCGAAGAATGATGATGAAGAGAATTGTGCTTTGGCTGCCAAAGCAAGGAAAGGAAAGGGGAAGAAATTCCCTCCAAAATCCGAGGCTAAAGTAAAGAAGCTAGATTTGTCCAAAGTGAAGTGTTTTTACTGTCACGAACATGGGCATCTCGCCACTAACTTCCCATAGAAAAAGAAGAACAAGAAGGCTGCAGGAGTTGTAGCTGGAGAGGCCTAAGCCTCACAATTTTAACTTTATTTCTCTTTGATGGCATGCTTAGTTTCAAGCGCAATGGGATCGGTGTGGTATCTTGATAGTGGTGCGTCTTTCCATATGACGGGAGACAAGGAGTTGTTTAGTGACTTGGAGGAGAAGGATATTCAAATGCATATAGAGATGGGTGACGATGGTAGATACAGTGTGACCTGAATTGGAACCATTACCTTTGAGAGGGAGTCAGGTAAACCATTTATGTTGAAATTATGCATGTTCCAGGTCTGAAGAAGAACTTGGTCTCAGCCACAATGTTGGAAGACAAAGGTTATGACGTTGTTTTTAGCGAGGGAAAATATTTCCTGCGAAATAAAACAATGGGTCAAACCAAGAAGATAGGGATTTGAGTCAAGAATCTCTAAAAGCTGGAGGTAGATGGATGCGCTTCAATGATGGGAAAAGTAGAAGAAGTGGTGAGCCGGGTTGAGGGCGAATTATGGCACAAGATATTGGGCCATCTTCACCATGGCACCTTGAATATTTTGTAGCAGATTTCTACTGGACTTCCCAAGGGTACTCTTGCGCATTCAGATCAGTGCAAGGGATGTACTATGGGTAAGTTTGTGAAGACCACTTTTCATGAGAAGGAGAACCATGCTTCGGTGATCTTGGAGAGAATTCACACAGACGTGTGTGGACCTTTCTCGGTTGCTTCAACAAAAAAACACAGGTATCATGTTATTTTTGTTGATGACTATTCTCGTAGATGTTGGATATTCTTCATGTAGAAGAAGAGTGAATCATACTAAAAGTTCTGTGAGTTTAAAGCATTGGTGGAGGAGGAGTCGAGGAAGCAAGTGAAGGCTTTGCAGAGTGATAATGGTGGTGAATATATCTTGAACGAATTCAAATACTTCTGTAGCAAAGAAGGAATTCAAAGAGAACTCATAGCACCTCATAACCCACAGCAAAATGGGGTCACGGAGAGGAAGAACAGAACGATCGTGGGTTCTGCACGTGCTATGCTGCATGACCATGGCCTACCGATGCACTTGTGGGCGGAAGAATGCAACACTATGGTTTATGTGAAAAACTGTTGTCCTTATAGAGTACTTGGCATGAGTAAAAATGAAGAAGCTTTTACTGGTAAGAAGCCTAATATTTCTCATTTGAAGATTTTTGGCTCATCTATTTACATTCATGTGAAAAAAAATGCCAGGAAGAAGCTGGAGCCGACTGTAGAAGTTGGGATATTTGTGGGGTACACATAAACACCCCACAATTATCATGTGTATTTTCCACCCAGTCGAATGATTGTGGTACGACGGGATATAAAATTCAATGAGGTGAAAGCCATGAAGTTGTCGCTTGAGAGGAAGCTACACTTGCATGCAGAGGAGGAAATTCTTGTTTCCAAAGATGAGCCTGTAGATGTGGATCAGCCACAGGAGGAGATTCATGGAGTGGAGGAGTCCAATTATGCAAAACCAAACATTATAACAAGCAAAAAGCATACCACAGAAGCTGAGAGATTGAAGCTTGATGCGGCAGAGAATGTAGGAGTCCCTACATCACAACACAGACAGAGACAGTCACCTGACCGATTTACTAGATACATGGCTTTTATGAGCAAGTGTGTCGTGACAGAGCCATCTTCTTTTGAAGAAGCAGCGTAGGAGCCCACATGGGTAGATGCCATGATGGAGGAGTATGACTCCATTGTCAGAAATAGTGCTTGGGAGATTGTTCCAAGGCTGGTGGGAAAGTCAGTGGTAGATTCGAAATGGATCTACAAGGTAAAGAAAGATGCTAATGGGAGCGTCAAGAAGTATAAGGCAAGATTTTTTGCCCGAGGCTTCTCACAGATAGAGGGGATTGATTATGAAGAAACATTTGCACCTGTCGCACGGTATTCTTCCATAGGGACCATCCTTTCTTTCTCAGCGCAGATGGGTTGGCACATTCATCAGATAGATGTGAACACTGTGTTCCTTAATGGGATCATTGAGGAAGAGGTGTATATTGAGCAGCTTGAAGGATTTGAGATCTTCAGCAGCGAGTCACATGTGTGCAGACTCAAAAGAGCGTTGTATGGGCTGAAGCAAGCACCACATGCTTGGTACACATGGATCGACATCTATTTCACTAGACTTGGCTTCACCAAGAGTGAGGCGGATGCAAACTTGTAACAAATTGTGGTGGAGGGTAAGATTTTAATCATTTTTCTTTATGTTGATGATTTAATACTAACGAGTGATGAGAAGTTGATACACTCATGCAAGGCAGATCTTGAAAAGAAGTTTGAGATGAAGGATTTGGGCCTCCTTCATTATTTCCTTTTATTGGAAATATGGCAGCGAGAAGGTGAATTGTTTGTGTCTCAAGGAAAGTATGCTCGGGAGATACTTGAGAAGTTTCAAATGCAAGGCTACAAGCCCATGGATAATCCTCTTCCAGGAAATTGGAGGAAAGAGGATGCTACATCGGCAGAGGTAGTGGATGCCACTGTTTATCGACAGTTGGTGGGTTCTCTCATGTATTTAGTTAATACAAGACCGGACATATGCTATGCGGTGAACCAAATTTCTCAAGCGATGGTTAAGCCTACCAAGCTCTTTTGGAAGGCAGGAAAGCATGTCCTGAGGTATCTCAAGGGTACATCTGAGTATGGCTTATGGTACAAATAGACAGATGAGGTGAAGTTGCATGGCTTCACAGATGCAGATTGGGCAGGCAGCCCAATGGACAGAAAGAGCACATAAGGAGGGGTTTTCAGTATCGGATCTACAACAGATTTTTGGTACAACAGGAAATAAAGATCCGTGGCACTCAGTTCAGTAGAAGCAGAATACATGGTAGAAATTCAAGCTGCATGTGAGGCTATCTGGATGAGGAAGATCCTGGTCGGTTTGTTCGATTCACATTTAGATCCTACAATGATACAATGTGATAATCAAAGTTGCATTAAACTCTTGATTAATCCTATTTTTCATGATATATATAAACATATTGATATCCGGTATCATCATATCAAAGATTATGTGCAGCGAAAGATCATGTTGCTTCAGTACATTCCTACGGAAGATTAGGATGTAGATATTCTGACGAAGGCACTCGGTAGGAGAAAATTCAAATACCATAGAGTTGGGATCAAGGTGAAGGATAATCCCTATCTTTTTGAGAGGGAGTGTTGAGATTTAACAAGATGATGAGCTTAGTGAAAAGTAAGCACCTTCACTAAGTGGGGCCCGCAGGCTATTTTTAGGTGTATGTCTATTTTTAGACATGGTGAACATATTCTATAAGTTGCAGGATGCTATTTGTAGATGGTTGGTAAAATGTGAAAAATAGATGAAATTCTATTTTTAGAATATTGGGCGAAGTCTATTTATAGATCGTCGATCTAAAAATAGATGCATGTCGATTATTATTAGCTCTTAATAATAATCAGACTCTAAACAACAACTTATTCTCTTGGAGGACTTATTGCAAAGGGAATGATTTGGAAAATCAAGGCTGAAGGAATTACGCAATTTATAGGGTTAATTGGTGGTTGACAGAAGGAGGACTCAAGAGAAATCTGAAGTGACAAAATATGGCAGAATAAAGAGCATACAGAGTTAATATTTGTTTAACTCTGAATACTGAGTTAACTTAGTTGAGTTTGGGTTGTATCTAGGTTAACTAAAAGACACTATGAGAGCAGTGAATTAATTTAGTTAATTGCTTCATTGACTATTAACTCAACCATTCAAATAAATACAAGAGTTGATCCACAAGCAGCATGTCAAATGTAGGAGACCCAGTGGAGACATAGGTGAAAGGATAAGATGGACTATCCGTTGTGACTATAGTGATGCATTCAATGCATATGACACACATTGGAGTTTCCAATGAGGATTGCGTAGTCAAGGAAAGGCCAATTCGAATTCATTCAGAGGTCTTCTTCAGCAGGGATTGCGCAGTGGAGGCAGGCTGTGAGGAGGCAAGAAATTGGTGCATAGAGATGCAAATTTCTATATGACAGTGTGTAATGATTGTTGATTGTACTGAGAGCTTGAGGTACTAAGCTTTGTATGAGATTATTACATGATTCCATTGATATACAAAATATATGAGGATCCTGGTTGGTGAAAATTCTAGACAGTGGGATCGTGTGTTTGCACATACAGAGTTTTCTTAAAGGACCCACCCAACAGAAGTACGGGAAAAAGTTCTTTCCAAATTATATATGAAATGCACCCACTTGGAGTATTTGAGTTGCGATATTTGGGTCAGTTAGAACACAGGAGTGCTGATGGCGAAGATTTCGCTAAATAAATCAACGATCTACATGAACAGGTCAAATTGAAGCTACAAGACAACAACCAAAAATATAAACATCGACAGATTTGAAAAGGCGAGAGGTACAATTCGAAGTAGGAGACCTAGTACTGGCACATTTGTGCAAGGAGAGGTTTCCTAAAGGAAAATACAACAAATTGAAGATGAAAAAGATCGGGCCTTGTAGAATTCTTTGGAATTTTTCTGCAAATGCTTACGAATTGCAGTTACCTCCAGGTGTAGGAATCTCGCCCATCTTTAATGTGGCAGATCTGTACCCATACACTATTGTTGATGAAGAAGACATTTCGGAGAGACGAACATGGGACACCTAGGATGAAGAGAGATCATGGATTAAATAGATGTCTCTATCACAACCTTTGGAAATTGAACAAATTCTGGACATACAGGTGGCCAGGAAGACGTGAAAAAAAGAATATTTAGAGTATCTGGTCAAATGGAAGGACCATCCTCTAGAGGATTGTTCTTGGTTGGATGCTACCCAAATTCAGAGCGCAGGGTACTCTATCTAAGAGGTCATGGACAGGAGCCATGAATTTAATTTACCTCGGGAGCCTGATGCAGGAGCATTAAGGTAGAGCCAACAATGTGACAAGCTGGTCACATGTTGTGGCTTGGAAAGAGGATTAGCAATCCTAAGAATTTGAAGACTTTTTTTTTTTTTAAAGCATTTTGTTTAAGTTAAATTGGGTTAACTCATCCATTGTAATTTGCATAATAAAAGGAATGGTTAAATTAAGATTAGTTAAGTATTTAGTTGAATAAAATGTTTTGGAAACTGAATGACAGTTTCTCAACCATATGGGGATTTTGGGAAAGGCATAAATCCAAACCAAATCCACCATTGAGGGGTTCTGCCATCCATAAAGAGAAAGGAAAGAACAAAGAAGTAGAATTAAATGTAAAAACCAACCATCTGAGGGCTTGGATCTGAGTTTTCCATTTATAAATTAATTCTAAGTGTTTTGTGTTTGATCGAGATCTCTGTTTTTAAAAAAATACTTCATTTCCAAACAAATTCTAAGTGCTTTGTGCTTTGATCGGGTTCCCTGTTTTAAATTAATTATTTGAATCTATGTTGAAAGTCGAATATATGTATTTAAATCACACCACGAGAAAATTAATTGGATTTTCAGGTGTAGCGAGGCCTTATTCTACAGATTCCCTTGTTGAATGAAATATTGTGTTAACCACAATACGAACCCCAATCAGTCTTGCAGGTTTGACGAGGACCGTCGATACAAAACCAATCAATAGCGATAAAAGCACGTCACAACCGTAACATTGTCACACATTGCAAAGAATCGAAAAAAAAGTTAAGATTTCACAAGTTAAAGATTTTAACTTGCGAATGCGAATTGGCACAGAGGAGAAGTTGCGTGGACCATCGGATCCTGCAGAAGCCAATGGAGATTGAAAATGGTGATCGCAAGTCGCAAAAGATTGGAGTTAGCGTTAAGGATCGTTGCATGGTAAGTTAGGTTTGCGATGTGAAGTGGTACAGAGAGGGAATTGCACAGACCGTCGGATCTAGCAAAAACCAACAATGCAGACTGAAAGCGGTGATATCACATCACAAAGTTTTGGAGTTAGCGTTAAGGATCGTCACGGGGTCAGTTAAGAGATCTGTAATGCGAAGTGGAAGACATGTGTCAGCGCGGCGCAAAATCACAAATCGCACGGAATAGACTCTAACGTTTTGAGTTAACTTGTATATTGTGCGAAGTGCGAGTGCCGACGATTGGTCAGAGCTGTGTGGGTCCCTCCAAAAATAACTCCCACGTGTTCGCATTTTTTTTGGGTTTCTGCATTGGTTTGGGTTACTGTTGGGTCTGCGTATGTTATAAAACTCCACTATTGATTCGCATGCATATGTAAGTGATCTAGGTGGATATTGGTGGCCACCCGCCTATTCCACTTGGGCCCCCACCATTGTCTCTTTCATTTTTTTCAGTTTCGGCATAACTTACTATTTTTAGCAGTTTTTCGGGTCCTGAACTTCCGGAGTCGTTTTGAGGCCCTAAATGACGTTTTTTGGGCATTGCGCCTCCAACGAATATCATTCTGTTCCAAAATGATATTTATGGTGAAATTTTTAGTCCTCGGATAGAGCTTTCTAATGATGTATCATGTGCGTCAAACGGAGATAGTATGCCAAAGTTACGTCCCCGGGAAGTTGAAACAACAATTTACCCAAACGGGGCCCATAGTTTTGGCGCTTCATCTCCTAGGGTTAAGTTTTTGGATGTTTCGGGTTCTCCATTGTTTCTCAATAATAAATAGGCCCTTGAGCCTCATTGTAACTCAGTTCAAAGGCCTGTAGCTGCCACATCTCTTCTCAGAGATAGCTGCCAGCGCCCTAGCTAGTTTTATTTCCATTCTGTCTGTAAGAAAATTTCAGTTCTTTTATATTAATGAAATGAAGTGTTATTTCCACTGCATATCTGTATTTATGGTTATATGTTTATTCTGTTGCGTTCCTGCATAAATCCGAATCAGTGGTATCAGAGCGGTCTACTTTTTCTCGATCCTTCTTTGCATGTCCCCAACGAGGTCGGGGTATAAGGAGCTAGGGCTTGATCTGGTGGAACCTTTGCAAGATCGGCCTCGCAAACCTCGACGGACGCCCATGGGGGATGAAAAGAAAGATGAGGGAGCAGGAGATCCTATCAAAATATTTCTCAAGGAGGCCCTCGAAAAAAAAAGGAACGCGATGATGGATAACTTTGTTCAGATCCTTCAACGACTGCCCACCGGCGGCGCATATGCATTCAGCAGCCACTCTGGCGGTGCGACCCCTTTTAAGGTACAAGTAAATTTTGACATTCCCATATTTGAGGGTCAAATAGACGCAAATGCCGTAGATAGATGGTTGAATCTATTAGAAGGATATTTCTCTTTTCATGACTTTTCACTCAAAGCTTATTTCTATTAGAAGGAAAAGATTATTTTTGCACTCCTCAAAGCTACCCCCCATGTTAAGGACTGGTGGGAAACCTATTGTGAGAACAAGGACCAGACAGAACCCTCTCTGTTCTCGGCCGTACCAACTTGGAATTCTTTCCAAGACGTCGTCAAGGAACAATACTATCCCATGGGGAGCTATGAGGACAAGTACATACAATGGACCACGCTGCGACAATAAAGGGATCAAGATGTGCATGAGCTGACGAATCTGTTCCATACCCTACGCACAAACTTGGGTATCAAATATTCAGAGAAACATATGGTGGTAAAGTATCGCAGTTGTATGCACAGATACATTCAGGAGGAAATGGAGTTCCTCGACATCTCCTCGCTTGGTACGGCATACCGGTATGCTGCCAAGATTGAGCAGAAATTCAAACAGAAGAAGCGAGACTTTGGATTTGTGAATCAAAATCAAGGGAAAGGTGCTTCCAAACCGCAGAACAAAGGACAGAGCCAAGGCATGGAAGCTAAATACAACCTGTCAAAACCACAAGAAAAGAACAGCACCGCAAAGCCAAAGAAGGACACGGGAAAGTGGTGTGAGTTCCATAAGAGCTCCACTCACAACACAAGTGAGTGTCGGGCCAAGCAGTCGCTAGTGGCCGAGATGAGGGCTTCCGAGTCAGATGCATGCTCTGACTCCGAATCAGAACCTGAAAAGGCGAATGAAAAAGGGAAACAGATTATTGATGCGGAGCCCAACGCCACTGTTGCCACTGCAAAGATCCAAAAGGAGGAACCGGAAGATCCAGAGGAGGAGGAACGTCTCTTCCACTCCCATATGTGGGTAAAGGGCTCCCCGGTACAGTTCATTGTCGACAATGGGAGCCAAAAGAACCTCATTTCAGCAGACGCTGTGAAGCGGTTGGGCTTGCCGACCACAGCTCACCCACATCCATACACCATCGAGTGGCTTCACCAAGGACGAGATCTCCGCGTTAGCCAGCAGTGCCGCCTTCCCTATAGCATCAAGCCCTTCACGGATGAGGTATTATGTGACGTTGCTCCTATTGATGTTTCTGATGTATTATTAGGACAACCATACTTGTGGAAGCGTCATGCTGTGTATGAGTCTCGACCTCGTGCCGTTATTATTACTTTGGGAAATAAGTTGTACAGGATACCAGAGGTACCACCTCCTACGACTATCTCTTTGGTTACTGCAAAACAATGCAGTAAGCTCATTTCCCAAACCAGAAAATTCGTTTTCCTGATGATCCGCCCCCAGGGCAAGAAGAAGACTGTGGCCACGACCTCCAGACAGGGCCCCTCTGCACGACAACAACAAATGGATAAGGTCGTGGAGGAGTATGGGGACATCTTCACCTCACCCACAGGGGTTCCTCTGCACTGCCAGGTCAAGCACCCGATTGATCCGACCCCAGGTGCGCCACTACCCAATGGACCGATCTATCGACGCTCTGTTCTGGAAAATGATGAAATCAAGAGGCAGATTCAGGAGCTGTTGCAGAAAGGTCACATCAAACCAAGTTCATCGCCCTGTGGGAGCCCGATCGTGTTGGTACAGAAGAAGGATGGAACGTGGAGACTCTGTATTGACTATCGGGCGCTGAACAAGATCACTGTCCGGAATAGGTACCCAATCCCACGGATTGATGACCTTCTGGACCAACTCCAAGGTGCAAAATATTTCAGTAAGATCGACCTGAAGTCCGGGTATCACCAGGTACCAATTGAACCCTCTGATGTGTGGAAGACTGCCTTCAAAGCTAAGGAAGGCCTTTTTGAATGGCTGGTCATGCCTTTCGGGTTGACGAATGCTCCCGCAACCTTCATGAGGATGATGGACGACATCTTGCGGTCATTCACCAACTCATTTGTAGTGGTGTACTTGGATGACATTCTGATCTTCAGCAAGACTTGGGAAGAGCACCTTCATCACATCCGACAAGTCCTCCAAACACTGCGGCAACACAAGTTGTGTGCCAATTTGGAGAAGTGCACGTTTGGCATGACCCAGGTTCAATATCCGGGATACATTATTGATGAAAGGGGGGTGCATTTGGATCCAGCCAAGATCTAAGTCATTCGGGATTGGCCAGCCCCAACCACTATAACAGAGCTCTACAACTTTTTGGGTCTTGCTAATTTCTACCGTAGATTCATGTTGGGATTCTCTCATATCACTTGGCCCTTGAGTCAAGTCACCAAGGGAGGAGCGAGAGAAAAATTCTTTTGGTCGAAACCTCAACAGAAGGCATTCACAGAATTGAAAAATCGCCTTTGTTCTGCCCCAGTGCTCACATTACCAGACTTGCAACATCCATTTGAGATCGAGACAGATGCCTCTGACTATGCTATTGGGGCAGTTCTTACTCAACAGGGACATCCAGTGGCATATCACAGTGAGACATTGTCTGAGATAGTTCGCAAGTATCCCACCTATGACAAATAAATGTATTCCATTGTGCAAGCCTGTCGACAATGGAAGCATTACATTTTTGGGAAGGAAACAATCATCCACACAGACCACCGGCCCCTGCAGTTCATACAGACACAAGGGAAGTTGCAGAATGATCGCCATCAGAAGTGGTCCACATATCTGCAACAGCTTCATTTGAACATCAAGTACAAGAAGGGTAGCACCAATAATGTTGCAGACTGCCTCAGCCGACCACCGATCGTGGCGCTCACCACCATGCTCAACTCTTGTGGGCACGAGACTTCTGATTGGCCGCTTCTCTATGAGAGTGACCCAAAATTCGGCCACACTTACAAGGCACTCTTGGGGGGCACACAAGTTCCAAATTTTCACCTCCAAGATGCACTTTTATGTCACCTGGGACACCTTTGTGTTCCTTCAAGCGAGCGTGCCAAGATGATATAGGAAGCACACTACAGTCGAGTCGCTGGGCATTTCGGGGTCGAGAAAACAGTAGCAATACTACAGAAGTATTTCTATTGGCCGAACCTTCGAAAGGATGTCGAGAAGCACATCAGATCCTGCATTGCTTGTGCCATTGCCAAACCGACCATCAAGAAGCAAGGCCTATATACTCCACTACCTACCCCTAATCGACCGTGGGAATCCATCTCCATGGATTACATGTCGGGCCTGCCTTCTACTAAGAATGGAAATGACTGTGTTTTCGTGGTCGTTGACAGATTCTCGAAGATGGCCATTATGGCGACCTGTAAGAAGAATATCACAGCAGAAGCCACTGCTAAACTCTTCTTTGAACGAGTGTGGGTGCACTTTGGGATCCCACAGTCTATCATATCATATCGAGATAGCAGGTTCCTCGGCACATTTTGGTCCAGCCTCTGGTCAATGTTGGACACAAAGCTCACCAAGTCCACAGCTTTCCATCCCCAAACAGATGGCTAGACAGAGGTCGTCAATAGAATGATTGTACACATTCTGCGCATGTACAATTCAAAGCATCCACGCACATGGGTTGATGCCATTTATGCAGGAACGCAACAGAATAAACATATAACCATAAATACAGAGATGTAGCAGAAATAACACTTCATTTTATTAATATAAAAGAACTGAAATTTGCTTACAGACAAAATGGAAATAAAACTAGCTAGGGCGCTGGTAGCTATCTCTGAGAAGAGATGTGGCGGCTACAGGCCTCTGAACTGAGTTACAATGAGGCTCGAGGGCATATTTATTATTGAGAAATAATGGAGAACCCTAAACATCCAAAAACCTAACCCTAGGAGATGAAGCGCCAAAACTATGGGCCCCGTTTGGGTAAATTGGTGTTTCAATTTCCCGGGGACGTAACTTTGGCATACTATCTCCATTTGACGCACATGATACATCATTAGAAATCTCTATTTGAGGAATACAACTTTTGCCACAAATATCATTTCAGAATGAAATGATATTTGTTAGAGGCGCGATGCCCAAAAAACGTCATTTAGGGCCTCAAAACGGCTCTGGAAGTTCAGGACCCGAAAAACTGCTAAAAATAGTAAGTTATGCCGAAACTGAAAAAAATGAAAGAGACAATGGCGGGGGCCCAAGTGGAATAGGCGGGTGGCCACCAATATCCACCTGGATCATTCCTCCCCCCTTAGGAAGCAATGGTCCCCATTGCGTTAAGTTCCTCCATGAGATGAGGAAATTTCTGCTGAACTTGGTCCCTAGTGAACCACTTTCCTTGGTGCAGGAGTTGGCCAGCTTTGACAACCCGATACAATTGGATCTGTTGTTGACGAGTGTTCTTGATTTGCATGTCCATGATACAATCTGTGGTGGCCTGTTCCATGCAGTCTGGGTTTAACTCTGTTGGTGTGAGTTGTTCTGCAATGTCCGAGGTGTCCAATAGAGGTGGGAAGTAAGGACGAAGGCGATCCACATTGAAGACTAGGTGCAGACCAAGGAATGGTGGAATACTGAGCTCAAATGCATTGTTCCCTACAGCCTTGGTGATGGTGTACGGCCCGTATCGGAGCGGGCGAAGCTTGCGGTGGGGTCCAGTGAGGCGCTCCTTCTGCAAATGTAGCCATACTTTGTCACCCACCCGGAAGTTGTGTGGCACCCGGTGTTGATCATGGCGTTGCTTGTACTTGGCATTGGCTCTGTCCAATATATCATGAACCTGTTGGCGGATGTGTTGAATGCGCTCGATGAAGCTACTTGCTTTGTCAACTTCAAACTGGACATGAGCTGAATTGGCCTGAGCAGCTGCAAATGGCATGGCTACGTCAATGGGACATAGTGGCTGGAATCCCAAGCCCACCTGAAAGGGGCTATGGCCGATTGAACTGTGGAGAGCCCGATTATAACTATGCTGTACATAAGGGAGGCTCTCGTCCCATGTGCGTGGATGCTTTGAATTGTACATGCGCAGAATGTGTACAATCATTCTGTTGACGACCTCTGTCTGGCCATCTGTTTGGGGATGGAAAGCCGTGGACTTGGTGAGCTTGGTATCCAACATCGACCAGAGGCTGGACCAAAATGTGCTGAGGAACCTGCTATCTCGATCTGATATGATAGACTGTGGGATCCCAAAGTGCACCCACACTCGCTCAAAGAAGAGTTTAGCAGTGGCTTCTGCTGTGATATTCTTCTTACAGGCCGCCATGATGGCCATCTTCGAGAATCTGTCAACGACCACGAAAACACAGTCATTTCCATTCTTAGTAGAAGGCAGGCCCGACATGTAATCCATGGAGATGGATTCCCACGGTCGACTAGGGGTAGGTAGTGGAGCATATAGGCCTTGCTTCTTGATGGTCGGTTTGGCAATGGCACAAGCAGTGCAGGATCTGATGTGCTTCTCGACATCCTTTCGAAGGTTCGGCCAATATAAATACTTCTGTAGTATTGCTACTGTTTTCTCGACCCCGAAATGCCCAGCGACTCGACTGTAGTGTGCTTCCCATATCATCTTGGCACGCTCGCTTGAAGGAACACAAAGGTGTCCCAGGTGACATAAAAGTGCATCTTGGAGGTGAAAATTTGAAACTTGCGTGCCCCCCAAGAGTGCCTTGTAAGTGTGGCCGAATTCTGGGTCACTCTCATAGAGAAGCGGCCAATCAGAAGTCTCGTGCCCACAAGAGTTGAGCACGGTGGTGAGCGCCATGATTGGTGGTCGGCTGAGGCAGTCTGCAACATTATTGGTGCTACCCTTCTTGTACTTGATGTTCAAATGAAACTGTTGCAGATATGTGGACCACTTCTGATGGCGATCATTCTGCAACTTCCCTTGTGTCTGTATGAACTGCAGGGGCCCGTGGTCTGTGTGGATGATTGTTTCCTTCCCCAAAATGTAATGCTTCCATTGTCGACAGGCTTGCACAATGGAATACATTTCTTTGTCATAGGTGGGATACTTGCGAACTGTCTCAGACAATGTCTCACTGTGATATGCCACCGGATGTCCCTGTTGAGTAATAACTGCCCCAATAGCATAGTCAGAGGCATCTGTCTCGATCTCAAATGGCTGCTGCAAGTCTGGTAAGGTGAGCACTGGGGCAGAACAGAGGCGATTTTTCAATTCTTTGAACGCCTTCTGTTGAGGTTCCAACCAAAAGAATTTTGCTCTCGCTCCTCCTTTGGTGACTTGACTCAAGGGCCAAGTGATATGAGAGAATCTCAGCACGAATCTACGGTAGAAATTAGCAAGACCCAGAAAGCTGCGAAGCTCTGTTATAGTAGTCGGGGCTGGCCAATCCCGAATGACTTGGATCTTGGCTGGATCCACATGCACACCCCTTTCATCAATAATGTATCCCAGATATTGAACCTGGGTCATGCCAAAAGTGCACTTCTCCAAATTGGCACACAACTTGTGTTGCCGCAGTGTTTGGAGGACTTGTCGGATGTGGTGAAGGTGCTCTTCCCAAGTCTGGCTGAAGATCAGAATATCATCCTAGTACACCACTACAAATGAGTTGGTGAATGGCCGCAAGATGTCATCCATCATCCTCATGAAGGCCATGGGAGCATCACAACCCAGTGACCAACGAGGCCATCTGTGTGCACTTCTTGTTTTTGCTAAGGTGAGTTCACACATCGTGAGGTCTAATTGGTACTTGGTGATACCTGACTTGTGCCTAATCTTTTAGATTATATTTTGCACCTTTGAGTTGGTCCAGAAGGTCATCAATCCGTGGAATTGGGTACCTATTCCGGACAGTGATCTTGTTCAGCGCCCGATAGTCAATACAGAGTCTCCACGTCCCATCCTTCTTCTGTACCAACACGATCGGGCTCCCACAGGGCGATGAACTTGGTCTGATGTGACCTTTCTGCAACAGCTCCTGAATCTGCCTCTTGATTTCATCATTCTCCAGAACAGAGCGCCGATAGATCGATCCATTGGGTAGCGGCGCACTCCGGGGGTCTATCAATCTAAAAGCTTAGACCCAAAGTGAGGAACCCTTGTGTATGAGTCTCGACCTCGTGCTATTATTGTTACTTTGGGAAATAAGCGTACACCAAAAACACCTGCTCTCTTGGTACCCTGTAGTTCGGTTTCATATTCAAAAAAAAGGCTTCTCAGAGGGAACTTTCACGCAATGGGGACCACTGGGTTTAAGGAGGGAGAAAGGATCCGAATGGAAAATGGCATCAACCCATGGTATTCATCTACCCATGTTATCTATCCACCCATGGAATTTACCCATGGTATTATAAATGGCATCGACCCATGGTATTCATCCAACCATGATATTTATTCGCCCATGGTATTGTAAGTGACCCATGGTATGTATCCACCCATGGTATTCATCCACACATGGGATTTACCCATGGTATTGTAAGTGGTATCTACCCATGGTATTGGCCCATGGTATCCACCTATGGTATTGTATCTCAAAAAAGGCTATAAATAACAAGCCTCACTTTGTAAAAGGACATATTTTCCACCACAATGTAGCTTTTACAGTTATTCTCTGTTTTAATAAAAAAAGTTTCTTTGTGGTTTTATTTTATTTGTGTTCTCTCTTTTTTTCCGGCTTTGTTTTGCAGATCTTGTCAGATCCAATTTCAAATTTTTAGATCTTGGGGGTCTCCCCCCAAGGTCTGGATCAATGGTATAAGATATTACCCATGGAATTTACACATGGTATTATAAATGGCATCGACCCATGGTATTCATCCACCCATGATATTTATTCGCCCATGGTATTATAAGTGACCCATGGTATGTATCCACCCATGGTATTCATCCACACATGGGATTTACCCATGGTATTGTAAGTGGTATCTACCCATGGTATTGGCCCATGGTATCCACCTATGGTATTGTATCTCAAAAAAGGCTATAAATAACAAGTCTCACTTTGTAAAAGGACATATTTTCCACCACAATGTAGCGTCTACAATTATTCTCTGTTTTAATAAAACAAGTTTCTTTGTGGTTTTATTTTATTTGTGTTCTCTCTTTTTTTCTGGCTTTCTAGTTTTGCAGATCTTGTCAGATCCATTTCAAATTTTTAGATCTTGGGGGTCTCCCCCAAGGTCTCCAAATAACCCAAGCCAAATGCTGCTATGCTGAAACTAATGAATGTGAAGCAGGTGCCTAGTAAAGCAGGGTGGGAGGGCATGTCTCCAAAGGGAACCCGCTCCGAATGCTGCTCCAGATTTAAAATGAGCATAACTCGGTCAATATAACTCAGAATATTTATTATAACCTATTTTTTGAAATGAAATTATCATTCTGCATCTTCTCATGTGTTTGAAACCACTATATGGAGACTCTAGACTCTCAGATTCGCGCTAGAACTGTCTCACCGTCACAAAATTTCTGAAAAAATAGTTGATTTTAAATCAACGATAACTCCCACATCCGGACTCTGATTCGACCGATTTTTTTTTTGAGCTTAGGTGATTTTTCAAGAGGAGCTCAGATATATATCCATTCTTCTAAAAAATTTCACTAAAAATTGCGAAAAATGACAGGAGAGCTGTCATCCATGAATTGTCATAAAAAATGCTTCAACATTGCTGATTTTGAATCAACGATATCTCCCTCATCCGAACTCCAATTTGGCCAATTTTTTTTTTGAATTTGGGTATTTTTTTGCAAGGAATCCAGATCTATTCTTTCTTTTGTAAATTTTCACCAAAAGTTTCAGACCTGATCTGAAAACTTGCCACCCAAAAAAATTCATGGATTTTGCTGAAGATTGTTGCAAAACATTGAAACTGAAATATGCTTCAAACCCTCATTCCCATGGAGGCATAACCTGAATCTGATACCAATGATCCAGATCTTGGGGGGAGACCCCGAACATCTAAAAAATTGAAATGGATCTGACAAGATCTGCAAAATTAGAATGCCATAAAAGAACACACTGCAAATAAACATCCAAAAACCTAACCCTAGGAGATGAAGCGCCAAAACTATGGGCCCCATTTGGGTAAATTGGTGTTTCAACTTCCCAGGGATGTAACTTTGGCATACTATCTCCATTTGACGCAAATGATACATCATTAAAAATCTCTATCCGAGGACTACAACTTTCGCCATGAATATCATTCCGAAACAGAATGATATTCGCTGGAGGTACGATGCTCAAAAAACGTCATTTAGGGCCTCAAAACGACTCCTGAAGTTCAAGACCCGAAAAACTGCTAAAAATAGTAAGTTATGCCGAAACTAAAAAAATGAAAGAGACAATGGTGGGGGCCCAAGTGGAATAGGTGGGTGGCCACCAATATCCACCTGGATCATTCCTCCCCCCTTAGGAAGCAATGGTCCCAATTGCGTTAAGTTCCTCCATGAGATGAGGAAATTTCTGCTGAACTTGGTCCCTGGTGAACCACTTTCCTTGGTGCAGGAGTTGGCCAGCTTTGACAACTCGATACAGTTGGATCTTCTGTTGGAAAGTGTTCTTGATTTGCATGTCCATGATACAATCTGTGGTGGCCTGTTCCATGCAGTTTGGGTTTAACTCTGTTGGTGTGAGTTGTTTTGCAATGTTCGAGGTGTCCAGTAGAGGTGGGAAGTAAGGACGAAGGCGATCCACATTGAAGACTCCCACGTGTTCACATTTTTTTGGGGTTTCTACATTGGTTTGGGTTACTGCTGGGTCTGCGTATGTTATAAAACTCCATTATTGATTCGCATGCATATGTATGTATGTTGATAACTTCCAAGGATTGAACTTTGTTGCGAAGTAAAGGGATTTTGTGAGGATTTTTAAAAACACCATTCCACAGCATAATTTTGATATTCCTGCAACTAGTCTGCATCAATTTTAGATGTTGTGGGTGGCTTGATTCTCGTGTTAATCATGTGCGTGTTCGCAACTGGGAGAAGACTGAACTCGGCCATATTTTGAAGAGGATACCCAACTTGATATTGGGGCGAGTTAATCCTTTCAACACACTCTCAAATTTATTTCTCAATTTATTACACTCTTACATATCTATATAGAGAAATGATCAGTAACCAATCCCTTATGTCACTGTAAAAATGATCTTCAAATATGGTATGATGAATCATCACAAATACGAAAGAGTGCAATACATATGATGAACAATTCGAAGAAGGCACACTCATAGAGCAGGATCGACCAATAATATTTACAATAGTAACATTACTCATTGCTACTCCTGAGTCGAAAGTTGAAGGTAGATTTGGTAAAACATTCAAGCGGAAGTGGCATTGCGATGATTTATATTTATCAAAGCAGTTTCGTGTTGGTGGGATGGAGAGTGAGTGGATTCGCCAACAGGTTCATGATATATTGGATAGAGCCAATGCTAAGTACAAGCAATGCCATGATCAACATCGAGTGCCACAAAACTTCCATATTGGGCGACAAAGTGTGGCTAAATTTGCAAAAGGAACACCTCGCTGGACCACACCTTAAGCTTCACCCGATCCAATATGGGGCTTACACCATCACCAAGGTTGTAGGGGACAATGCCTTCGAGATCACTATTCCACCATTCCTTGGTATGCACCCAGTGTTCAAAGTGGACTGCTTTCAGCCTAGTTTCCACCTCCATTGGACACATCCGACATGGCAGAACAACTCACACCAATAGAGTTAAACCCATATTGCATGGAACAATCCACAAATGATCGGATCATGGAAACAAAAATCAATAACACCCACTAGCAGAGGATCTAATTATATCGAGTTGTTAAAGCATGCCAACTCCTTTACCAGGGCAAGTGGCTCACCAGGGACCGAGTTCAGCAGAAGTTTCCCCATCTCATGGAGGAACTCAATGCAATGGGGACCATTGCTTCCTAAGGGGGGAGGAATGATCCTGGATATTGGTGACCACCTGACTTATTCCACTTGGGCCCCCCACCAATTTTTCTTTCAGTTTTTTAGTTTCCTTAATTGTAGCACAATTTACTGTTTTTGGCAATTTTTTAGTTCCTGAACTTCCAAAGTCGTTTTAAGGCCCTAAACGACATTTTTTTGGAAAATCACCTAGCAAATGTGACTGTTTGACTCAACATTCATTGTCAGCAGTGGTAATCCTCAGATAGATATTTATAATGAGGTATCATGTGCGTCTAACAGAGATCGTATGCTCAAGTTACGACCCCGAGAAATTGATGTACCAATTTACGCCAATAGGGCCCATAATTGGGCGTTTCATCTCCTAGGATTAAGTTTTTGGATTTTTATGGTTTTCCAGTGCTTATCAATAATAAATAGGTTCTTTGAGCCTCATTGTAACACAATTCAGAGGCCTATAGCTGCAACATCACTTCTCTGAGATAAGCTACTTGTGTCGTAGCTAGTTTATTTCCATTCTATCTGTAAGCATATTTCAATTATGAGATGTTAATGAAATGAAGTCTTATTTTTGTTGCATCTCTACATTTATGTGTACTTCTATGTGTATTTCTGTATTTTATTGCATTCTTGCATAAGTTTGGATCATCAAAGTGCCATCAAGCTCACCAAAGATCCTATTTAACATGAGTGTTCACTTCATCATAAAGATCATTCATGATCAAGTTAGTGTGCTTTTTCCCTATAGACGATCAAGTTGTGCATATTTTACAAAATCTCTTACGAAAGAAATTTTTTCTAAATTTTGATTTTATTAAAATTTAACAAATTGTCATTAAGGGAGAATAAGATCTAATTTCTCCTTCCTTATCCTATTTTGTTATCTTTATTATAAATCATTCAATCCTATTTCAAGTTGTTCTTAAGGGGCATGTTAAGAAATTTAGACACATGGGAGTAAGTTAAGATCAACTTGGTCTAATGAGTGTATTATGTATAAGTGTGTTTCTTTAGTTGCATTGTAATTTTGATGATCACAACATATTCTAGACATACACGAGTCACATCCTGTTTGATACTAATGAATATTGATTTGTGGCTTTAACTCCTCATTGGTCCATGATCCCTATTTCAAGAGCATGGAGGATCATGGCTAATGATCAATTGTGGAACTCTCTTATGTAAAATTTCTTTTGCATTAATAAAATTGCCTTTATTTAAAATATTTGATCTGATTGCATGAGTGGTCTCTGAAGGTGTTTGTCTTGCATGGAAACCCTATTTTCCCGAATATAAACTCACAAGAGATTCACATGTCCTTTAGCAACCCACGAGCAACTTAAAATGACACAAAAAAAGTACGCCAAAGATGTGGTCATAAATTAATATTGAATGAAAAGTTTGACAAGAAATTGTGGAATCAACAAAACAACCTTGTCCTCCATTTTCAATGTAAATAAAAAAGAAAATATATTTTTTTAATACAAAATTGCAAGAATTTTGAAAAGAGATTCAACAAATGTTTCATGACATATTTTTATAGACTTTGCATTGGTTATTTTCCTTTTTGTGTAGTTGGTTCTCTAAGAATGTTGCTTCTGATTCCCAAATAAGCAGGTCTATAGGTTTTAATTGTGTACAAAAAAACGAATGCTTTAAACAAAAAAATATACAATGACAAGAACATAAAAAATATACACATAAATTTTCTCCTCAACCCCAAAACCGAGAAAACTAAATTGATTTTTCATTATATTCCTTCATATATTTTAATACATTATATAGATTCCAAAGCATTCATAAACTTCAATCCATTAACCTGAATTAAAAACATAACCGTAGTTCCCTACCTCAATCCATTAACCCTGAATTAACCCTGAATTAGAAACATAACCATGGGAAAAACCATCATGTCCAGAACTATAAGCGAAAACTATTGTGCAAAACCATGGGTTGATCCGCCCATTCCCTTGACTGGACCTACAAAATACCATGGGAAAAACCATCATGTCCAAAACTATAAGCAAAAACTATTGCGCAAAACCATGGATGGATCCGCCCATTATCCTTGAGTCTGCCCAACCCCATTATTAGGCTCGCTTAAAAATAATTTTGCATGAAGCTAGTCATGATCCGCCCATTCCCTTGACTAGATCTACAATTCCCTTGACTAGATCTACAATTCCCTTGACTGGGCCTACAAAATACCATGGGAAAAACCATCATGTCCAAAACTATAAGCGAAAACTATTGCGCAAAACCATGTTAAAAATAATTTTACATGAAGCTAGTCATGGAAAGAACATGGCAGGTACTCAACAATGTCCTCCTCATGGTTGTTAGTAAAATGTAAAGTGACCTTTTGTGTGAGAAACATGTCCATGGTATTAAAGAAATTTGAATATGTAAAATTATTTGACCCATGAGTTCTGGTTACATGTCTTTAATTAGATAGTAAAAATTATATCTTGCATACATCTTATCAATATTTGTTTTAAAATAAAGAGAAATTAGATAAACAAATAACAAGCATTAATTTCTTTACAGCATTTTGAAATCTGCGAATCTGCATTGGAGTAATAGATTACGGGAAAGTAATCTTTACTGAGTTACAAGACACCAAACCCTAGGAAGCCTACTATTAGGGTTTCTATGTTTTCAGTCACCAATAAGTCTGGCAAAATTTTGAGCAGGCTTTAATTGCTCGTTATGTTTTTTTGTCACCAACAAGCTGGGCAGAATTCTGAGTAGGCATTAATTGCTTTACAGTATTTTGAACTCAGCACTGGAGTACTGGAGTATTGGATTGAAGTGAAGCAGGCTTGAGTAATGTTACAAGACACTAAACCCTAGGAAGCTTATTATTAGTGTCTAATATTGGATTACAATGAAGCAGGCTTGACTCAAGAGTTACAAGACACTAAACCCTAAGAAGCTTATTGTTAGTGTTTAGATAATTTGTTGCTCCAGGCAGATAGACAGAAGATGTGAAAAAGAGGGAGTTTCACATGCCATAAGAAAAGCAGCTGCAATTTTGTCTCAATAAAACATAACAGTCACTGAGTACAGAACAAAATACCGTTCATAAACAGAAAACCATCTTGTTACTCATTAGAACAAAATAAACCAAGATTTTACAATCATAAAGATTATACAAAAATCAAAACCATGTCATAAAACTAGTGTACTCCATGATTCAAGAATAACCATGGCTCTTACTGGCATCAACATAGAGCATACATAATTTCATTAATAATAAAGCTTTCTTATACAGCACAGGAAGTAACAACGACACAATGTAAGGAGTCTAAAAAACAACTACTAGAAAAACATGCTAGCTTGAACAATTAAGGAAAAGTGCCTGGCCAAAATACCCAGACACATGCTATAGAAGCAAAGGCAAGACTGAAATAAATACTATGGACGTTGATACTAGTAGCAGCAACAGAAGCTGCGGTGCCATTGTTTCCATTATCCACTCCTGATTGAAAAGGAGATGGGGAAGGAGGATAGGAACCAGGGCCACTATGGCTAGAAGATGCCATGACAACAACAATAAGTTTCTGTCCCTTATTGCAGTTCTCCTGAATACCGCTAATAAAGTAATAGGGGCCAGAATGGCGAAGCTTGATGACTGTATTGCCATCATCATAATATGCTGTTGGATTCGAAGTATTGCAGGTTTCATAAGCTGCCTGTGTCACAAGAAGCACTGAATCCTCCAGCTTCTTGTATTTGAAATCTGTCCAAGACACACATGACAATCAAAAAGAAAACTTGAAGTCATTCCAGAGCAACAACCACATAACCATCAAAAAGAAAAACAGACAACCAAACCAAAACTTTGTGTGCAGATTTTGTTGAACTTACAGATATCATCATCAACATGGAACCTGTTGCGTTGAGCCCACTGATTATAGGTCTCGGTTTCATTTCCAGTAGGGACAATCCAGCCCCTAGGGCCCCCAACTCTGTACTGATATGATGCCAAGCTGATCTGCACACATATTGCAAACCAGAATGCCACCCATATGTGCGGAGATTTCATATTAGAACCCATTTCTAACTCAATGAGAAACCTTGATTGGATTACTGACAAGAAAATCAAGAAAATAGAGAAGTGGGTAGCAGAGCAAACTCAATGTAAAACTGAATTCAGTTTGGCTGGTCTGCGGTCCAATTTAAAGTAAACTGCAAAATGCGTGAGCAGATCGTGGGTTCCTGAATTCTTGCTGCTGGTAAGACGTAATCTACTTCCTGTGCAGTTATATTAAATTAGTGGTCTTAAAGAAAGTTCGTTAAGATTTTAGTAAGCGGGCTAAGGAAGGGATCTAACAGTGAATACCTTAATTTAAACTGAATTGCAAGTTGAGTGAGTAGATCGTGGTGTCATGAATTCTGGATGCTGTAGGAACGTGGTCTTGTCTTCTGTTCAGTTATATTGGATTAGTGGTGTTAAAGAAAGTTTGTTGAGATTTTAGTAAGCGGGAATGGAAGGAGACATTTGTCATTATAGTCAAATCTTTTCACTAAATTTTGGGGAGACGGTTGAGAGAACTGGCCAAAAAGAAATGTGATAGTAATCGCAAAATTGCAATATGATGTCCTGTCATCCCAAGGCTTGCCATCTGTAAGCACTCGGTGTGACAAGCATGCAGCAAAACTTTTGCGAAGAAATAGGGAACATTTAGCATAGCAATGATTCTCAATGACCACCATTGCAAAAATTTGACAGGTTTTTTCTTGCTAAAATCACCTAAGCTTGGTGGGATGATGATGGGATGATGAAAGATAGATAACAGTAATGGCACGATTAGTTCTTAACCTTGGAATGCGTTTACAGGTGGCGAGTTTGGATCCCTTGAATGATCCCCACGTTATATAAGATACATAATGATACGATTAGTTCTTAACTTTCACGTCCAGGCGATTTTGGATTCATTGTGTGATCAAGAAATCATTTTTTATTAAAATGTCACTGAAACATGGTGATTTTGGATCATTCAGTGATTGGGATATCGTTTTTAAATTAGATTTATTTATTTATTTTTTATTTTTTTTAAATGAGACATTAATTTAGATAAGTATTAATCTACTAATTTCATAATATATTTCATTTTCTTAAAATTAAAAATATCATAAAAACTAATTAAATTATAAATTTATTTTAAACTATATTATTATATATAAATACTGAACATAATTCAACTATGGAGATCTACTCTCACTTTACTATAGAGTTTTTTTAATCTGTAAATATGTTTTGATATTAATACCACATGCCCAAAAAACTATAGCTCATTTTATATGACAATAGTTCACATCACAATTTCTTTTTTAATTAATCAATTCAACTAAAAAGACAAAAAATGCATAACTACGTTGGGGATAAATCTCCACATTTGATTTATGTAGACTATAAGAGTATAAAAGTACCCATGGATCAGACTGCAAATCCTAACAATCCTTCTACAAAGATATCACACAAAAGGAAGAATGAAGAGAAATTACTTCAATGCTTGAGAAGATGTGTTGTATGTCAACCCAATCTGGAGATTCTTAATTTGTAAATATGTTTTGTTACAATTCCATGGCTTACCAATACCATATGCCCAAAAAACCATAGTTCACTTCAAATGACACTTGTTCACATGACATTTTTTTTTAATTAATCAATTTAATTAAAATGACAAAAATGAATAATTACTTTGGAGATAAATCTCAACATTTGATTTATGTATACTATAAGAGTATAAAAGTACCCATGGATTAAACTGTAGATAATATCAATCATTTTATAAAGAGATCACATAAAATGAAGAATGAAGAGAAATTACTTCATTTCTTGAGAAGATATGTTGTATGTCAACGTAATTTATAAGAGCAATGAAAGCTTCTAGCCATATCCAAAAGATAAGACTTACAACACAATAGGTAAGGGTGATACATAAGCGAAACATAGGAAGGAAATAAGGAAGAAAGAAAACAAAGTGTCATGCCAAGAGTAAATCCTTGAATGAATTGGTTTTTTTTTTTGCATTAAGATAGAACATGGATATATACAGGGAGAGGGAGACTATTGGGTTTCATCTCCCAATGTCTCTTCGTCTTCTAACTCCCTTTATTTTTGTTATTTACAATATTTACATAAGTTTTCCTAAACCCAAAGATTAGGTGTCAAAATTTCCCCCCTTAATTTGAAGGGATGTTGGTGAGTCCAACCATCATTTTGAATCTTTCAAACTTTTCATTTCTGAGTGCTTTGTTGAAGATGTTTGCAATCTTCTCATTTGTGGAACAATGTCGTAGATGGATTGTCTTGTTGAAAATATTAAAGTCACCTGCGTACCCTGTGCAGGTAGAAACAGAGTACAAGGAGCAGAAGGTTGAGTGTACACTTCTGTGCATTCAAGAGGAATTAAATATTGATGGGCAACAACCACCATTGCAGAGATGAATTTATGTTTGTATGGGTGTAGCCGAATTTGCAAATGAAATGAAGACTTTCATGGTTCAAAACCACACAACAGCAGAGTTTTATTAAAGAAAGTATTTTCAGGCTTTTAAGCCCTCACCAACCAATCAGAACCAAATTTTGTTCAACACGCCAAGTATTTTGAACATTTTGAATTGGGCCACGTCATCTGTGGTCCCCACCACTTCATCGCCAATCGCAAGTTTTATTTTAAGTGTCTTGTTGATATTGTTAGAGTCGGTCTTTACAGCCCTCCGTCAGAGATCATTTCTCTTTATTGCATTTCATTTTTTAGGCGTCTCATTCTGTTTATTCATCTGCGTTCCGTTAGGGGCATGCCGTTATCTGGCGGAAGGGTCTCTTTACTCGTTTCCCTCATGTTTGTACCTGCTGGGTTGGTCAAAATTTATCAAAGTTCATCAAAGTTGATTTCAGTCATTTAGAGTCATAGATGCTATTTTGGTCAAAAAAGAGTCTTTTCAGTTTCTAGGTCTAGGGGTTGGTCTTCAGAATGTCGAATAATGCCTGCAGGCCATGAGGGAGGTTTCAAAATAAGTTTTCATCGCAAACTTTCGTTGTTATATTGCTTGATCGTGAATTTTCTTCAAAACCCTGTTTTGAAGAAAGTCGTCATTTTGTTCTTTGTAATAAACGCCATGTACATTTTTCAAGTTTCCAGTTGTCAAAATCTTCATGCAGCCCTGGTCACCTTGCCAGGATTCAGCAGCTCCTATCCCTACAAAAAATCAACAGAGGAGTCATCATTTAAGTCAGAAAATCAAGGAGGAAATAAAAGGAACAGAGCTTGCATTAAAAAGTAAAAGGTGCCAATTTCAGAACATTAGAAAATGGGTTTATAAACACAAAAATTGAGGTCATTGATCATATAAGATATTTTGATGTTTGAAACATTCATTTGCATCCAAAGGTCAATTAAAAGCCGACTCAAGCTGTGAGAGGGCGATTTTGTCATTTTGAAAACCAAGATTCTGTTTACAAGTCTGCACGGCGCATTGGGAGCAGGCGCGGCGCATAAGTGCGACGCGACGCACATAGGCATTTTCCACAGTGTAATTTTGCACTGGCGCGGTGCATACAAACCGCGTGGCGCACTGGGTGTGCGCGCGGCGCACAGAGCCTCAAAGACAAAAATTCATCACAGCTTCAATAAAAATCAAAACAATTTCATTTCTTCTGCTCCTAGCCGGTTTTTCAAATTGGATGGAAATTCAAAACTGAACGTATCGGATATGGTTTTGTCTCCTATGCAAGAGATAGGACCTTAAAAGTGCCTTGCATTTAGTGATGATGGATTTAAGATTGCTACTGGAGGGGAGGATGGACACCTTCGCATCTTTGAATGGCCCAGCTTGCAAGTTTTACTGGATCAACCAAAAGCCCACAGTTCATTTAAAGACTTAGATTTTAGCCTGGACTCGGCTTTTCTTGCTTCAACATCAAATGATGGCCCTGCAAGAGTATGGAACATCATAAAGGCTGCACCATTAGCTACTTTAACACATGATCAGGGTGAGAGTATTGACTTTTGTAGATTTTCTCGAGATGGAACCAAGCCATTCCTTTTCTGCACTGTAACAAAAGGCAATTAACTACAGTCTAATTTAGGTGGAAAATCAAGAATTGCAGTCTGGGACATTGCTACATGGAGAAAGTTAGGAGGGAAGAAGTTTCTGGACAATCCGATTAATGCATTTGGCATCAGTCGGAATGGAAAATTCCTTTCTATAGGAAGCACCAAGGGAGATATCTCTATGGTTGATGTGCAACAAATGCAAGTGCAGCATTCTATTAAAAGAGCTCACCCTAGTGCGGTTATCACATCAATAGAATTTGCCTCCAATGGAAGAGCTCTACTGTCAGTATCACCTGAATGGGCCGCAAGAGTTAATCCAATTCCTTGTGAAAGAGATTGGAAAGATTGGGAGATATATCTGTTACTGTTCACAATGGTCTTAATTTCTGTCATGACCTCCCATTGAAGTAATTCTTGGCGATCCTGTTCCATCTAATGATCAGAATATCTTGTGAAAGACGATGGCACCCAAAACTCTCTATGGAATCATTTTTTGACCTCATATTTATGTTGTGTATGTTTAAGGGGAGAAATTGCAGTTGGAATTGGCGGAACTCTGTTTCCCTTCAGTAAAGGCGAAATCTTATTTAAAAGCCATTTTTATTAAAAGTAAGTTTTTATTCAAACGAAAAAAATAAAGTGAACAGTAAAAAACCGAAAGCCTAAATTTAAAATGAAGATATCTACCATAGCAGAGAAATAGGATTGGATGGTCTATTTTTGTCTCCAGTTATGATTCAGAAGGTCTACACTACAGGTTCTGCCTACTCATTTTTTTTTTCTAAGTTAGAGTAATCTATTAACAGTAAGAAATATAGTACATCAGGCCAAGGCCATAACAGTGCCTACGTGGAGGCATTCGAACTGACAGAAACTAGTTTTTGGCTGCCCTTCTAGAGGGAAACCAGCCTGTAGAACTTTCAACTGAAAAAATCCCGCGCAGGGGATCGGACCTAGGTAGCTTTGACTGAGAATTAAGAACATATACATTGTATATTATATACTCTAGGACTACAACTACTACCGGGTCGCTGACAAAAAAGGACCATAGCTGAAGGAAACATTAGAACAACAAGACACTCCCTCAGAGAGGGCAGAGAAAAAGCATGAGAAACAAGAAGAAAGGTCGAATTACTCATCAGGAGCGACCTCCTCAATCCTGCAACCGTAGTCAGCTGGTGCACCATGGGCATGAGAGAGTTCAGCATTGGGAAGGACCTCTGAAGGAGTTTCCGTCTGATGTGGCGGACCACGAGCCGAATCCTCCTGCATTACCTCCCTACGCTCACTGGTCTGTCCCCTCGAGTCAAGCAGCACTGCTTCCAAGTTGGCGCCATCGATAGGAGTAGATTCATTCGGCGGATTCTCAAGCAGGGGCTCCTCCAGGAAGACCACAGAGATGGCTACCGAAACTCTTGGTCTATTAAGGGCGCAATCAAACGAAAAGAGAGCCGTATGGGACTGAGCAGGCAACGCATCCCCAGAGGGCGAGTCGAGCCTGCGACCAGAGCGAAATTGGCGGCCATGGAAGAGGCGAGGAAGGTTGTCAGAGGGCAATGAGATTTCAGAAGGAGAGGTGGAAGTGGAGGGTGAGCGCCTCCTGGCAGAGCATGAGGAACCCCTCCTGCAACGCATCCTCTGCCTCAGACGGGGCATGTTTGCAACAGAAATGGAGCTGTAGCTCTGGAACAACGGTGAATTAACAAGGTTCGGCTCTGGAGGAATGCTCAGAACCAACGAGGCAGACTTGCAAGAACCAGCAATGGAGATGTGGAGACTGTCGTCAGGTTCCAGGCAGCAAGTATGGCGACTGCGCTTCCCTGTGGTGGTGCGCTTGTTGGCGCTGTCCTCCACTGAATTGCACAACGAATTCCTCGGCGCTGGGGATAGCGGATCCATTTCATATAGCACCCTGTTCCTGCAACCAACAACCCTCTGCATTGAATGTCCAGACTTGTTAACCTGGTGCGAATCGCTGTTGCGACAGTCGAAAATGCCTCGATCCTCAGCATTCGTATCGAGAGGCTTCACCATAACGTTTGTCATTAAGAGTGGGCAGATGGTATTTACTGCGATCAGGTGGGCTCGAATGGGAAGGCATGTGGCCTCCCGTCCTATCGACCTCTGTCCCATCGCCCCTATTAACAGTGCTATCACCCGCATCCGGGGAGGTTCTGCCTACTCATTGGTCATCAAACAGATTTCATATTAAACGCTGCTCCCTTTCAAAACAGATGATTGGCTCTTCAGCTTTTGTTTGTTAATGATGATTAAACAATTCCTTATTTTGGTCGATCTGTTTCAACATTTGAGTTTATTTATTGTATTGTAAATCATTTGTAAAGGGTCTGAGTTCTGGGAAAAGTGTGGAAGAAAAACTCAGCGCTTCACTGTACAGTTTGGCCAGGAAATTAATAAAATGATGCAGCTCTGATTCATGAGATTCATGTGGTATGAGTTTAGCATATGTTTATTCTTTCTGTTTCATATGTATCTTGTTATGTTTTGCAGTTCATTCATAATCATTTCCAGTTGAATGTTTTTAAGTAAGAAAGGTAGAATCCAGTTTATTGCTCTGCCTTGGAAAAGCATTCATCCTCTATGTGTCTTCTTCTGGTTGAAAAGGATTCATTTATTATGCCCTTTTCAACCTCTTAACAGTCTTTCCAATCCATATTATTTCAATTTGATTGCTAAACCTCCTGCCTATATTGCCCCATGAAATACTCTGTGTCTTTGATTTAATTTCTTTGCTCATACTGTCTTTTGTTCCATACAGCCCTGAAAAATTCAGTCATTCATTAAATTACCTCTTTCATATTTATTTATCTAGCCTAAGATTAGTATTTCACATTAGTCATCTCAAACCCTATTGAGTATTTTTATTGAGTTTGACTCGGAGAGAGCCCTCTCCTGTCCTCGTAGGGCTAGCTACGAGGCTGAGCATGGTTTGTGGTTACCCTAAGTTTTGCCTTCCTTCAGCCTAAGGCAGATTTAGGCTCTAACATAGTGGCGACCATACTGGGGAAGAAAATGGTTTTCTTGTGAACGTGATACTTGACTTGTAGATTGTCTTGCCCCAGTACATGTATCAAGTTTAGATATGATGGTTGATGGTGAACAACGATCAAACACCGCAAGGCTGAAATCATTCACTTGGTGACTTCATTCACTGAAAAATCTAGAGATCAATGCTTCATGGTGACTCCACTGCAAGAAGATCAATAGCTTTAATTTTTCAAGATGGAAAGGGTTGAAAGAAGATACGCTCCCATGAGCCGAGATCACATTCCAGGTTTTCCAAATAAAATGCCCAAGGTGGATTGGCTTCAGAATTTGCCTATGTTCAGAAATGTGGAAGGTAATGACGCTGCTCTTCATCTGGTGAAATTTCACATTCATGTGCATAAATTAAAGATCGATTTTCCTGAAGATTGTTGGATGAAAATGTTTATGGCTACTCTGGAAGATGAAGCCCGATCTTGGTATGAAAGTTTACCACCTGCTTCTATTTATTGTCTTAAGGATTTTCATATAATATTCTTTGAAAGGTATAAAGAATCTTGTCCATCCTTAATATTAGTGCAGAATTGTTGTGAACACGTTAGTAGTTTCATTGAAGATCTTGAGAATTTTTATGGAGATAATGAATTGATGGATGAAGAAATCATGGAAGCATTGTATGAAAATTCGTTTCAGCAGCACACAGAAATCTTAGAAGATACTCATCAAGATGCCCAGGAAACTTTGTAGCAGGATCAAGATCTTAGTATACTGGAAAATGATGAAAGAGAAGATTTTGTTTCAGATCTGTCCATAGAAGAAGACAATATGCAGAAAAGTCAAGTTTCAATTTCAGAATGTGATAAAATCAAGACAACCATTTCAGATCTAGATTCAGATTGTGATGACCAAGAATACCTTGTGCTGAATTCCCTAAAGGAGAACTCTGCTGTTGAGATCATCTAGAATGAAGAAGACAGAGTTACAGACCTAAATGCTCTCATCCCACCAGAACTAGATTTTCCCGAGGAGGTAGTTCATTCCCTCTATGAAAAACAAGATGAGATCTTTGTTCAAGTAAGTGAAAAAGTTTCCTTGGATGAATCGTTGGTAGATGATAGAAATGTAATTTTTGTGCTTCAAGAATCATCTGAAGTTTCTTTTCTTATGATTGATGAATGTAATGAGGAATATGATAATCTGGCTGTTATATCATATGAAGATGATCAAAAATATATTCAGATTACAGAAGATCAGAACATTCAGGACTGCCTTTCAAATTCTTCTTCATATGTCTCATGTTTTGAAATGTTTTTCCAAGAGGAGATATGCTCATCTATTTTTTCAAAAAATTTTGAGGACCAGGAACATAATTTTACTGAAGTACATTATGAAGGAAGATCAGAACCAAAAGAAAATGACACCTTGTTTTTTCAGCAGGAGGTAAATCTTCATGTCTTTCAGGATCCACTGGAAAATCTGTTTCAGTCAGCAGTGAAGGTGAATATTGCAGTATTCAGTGACGAAGGAGATCATGGTCAATTATGTTTTAGGATGCCTAGTTACCAGTATCTTTTGTCGACCAGGAGATTTGATCAGGAGAATCAATCAAGAAGCCATCTGCTTGATTGGTTACATTGGCATTTTGATATAGTTTGATGGTATATTGTCTTGTAAGAAACACAGGTGGTCATGTACTGCCATCAAGCTTTAAGTTTTAAGCTCAGGTCTTAGTCATTTTGAGTTAGTTTGTTAAAGTCAAGTTTTTTCAGTCATTTCAGTTTTAAAATTGAGTTAGTTTGAGTCAAATTTTCAGTCAATAAATCAGTTAACAGTCTGGTGTTGATTTGGACTCCATTGCCCAATGGATGAAGGCACTGTCTGCTCTCCCAAAGATCTGCGGTCCTTGGCACCTCCAAGGAGCTACCATCCCCATTGGAGCCAATGTTAGAGTCGGTATTTACAGCCCTCCGTCAGAGATCATTTCTCTTTATTGCATTTCATTTTTTAGGCGTCTCATTCCGTTTATTCATCTGCATTCCGTTAGGGGCATGCCGTTATCTGACGGAAGGGTCTCTTTACTCGTTTCCCTCATGTTTGTACCTGCTGGGTTGGTCAAAATTTATCAAAGTTCATCAAAGTTGATTTCAGTCATTTATAGTCATAGATGCTATTTTGGTCAAAAAAGAGTCTTTTCAGTTTCTAGGTCTAGGGTTTGGTCTTCAGAATGTCGAATAATGCCCGCAGGCCATGAGGGAGGTTTCAAAATAAGTTTTCATCACAAACTTTCGTTGTTATATTTCTTGATCGTGACTTTTCTTCAAAACCCTGTTTTGAAGAAAGTCGTCATTTTGTTCTTTGTAATAAACGCCATGTACATTTTTCAAGTTTCCAGTTGTCAAAATCTTCAGGCAGCCCTGGTCACCTTGCTAGGATTCAGCAGCTCCTATCCCTGCAAAAAATCAATAGAGGAGCCATCATTTAAGTCAGAAAATCAAGGAGGAAATAAAAGGAACAGAGCTTGCATTAAAAAGTAAAAGGTGCCAATTTCAGAACATTAGAAAATGGGTTTCTAAACACAAAAATTGAGGTCATTGATCATATAATATATTTTGATGTTTTTGAAACATTCATTTGCATCCAAAGGTCAATTAAAATCTGACTCAAGCTTTGAGAGGGCGATTTTGTCATTTTGAAAACCAAGACTCTGTTTACAAGTCTGCGCGGCGCATTAGGAGTAGGCGCGACCCATAGGTGCGACGCGACGCACATAGGCATTTTCCACAATGTAATTTTGCACTGGCGCGGCGCATACAGCCCGCGTGGTGCACTGGGTGTGCGCGTGGCGCACAGAGCCTCAAAGAAAAAAATTCATCACAACTTCAATAAAAATCAAAACAATTTCATTTCTTCTGCTCCAAGCCGGTTTTTCGAATTGGATGGAAATTCAAAACTGAATGTATCGGATATGGTTTTGTCTCCTATGCAAGAGATAGGACCTCAAAAGTGCCTTTCATTTAGTGCTGATGGATTTAAGCTTGCTACTGGAGGGGAGGATGGACACCTTCACATCTTTGAATGGCCCAGCTTGCAAGTTTTACTGGATCAACCAAAAGCCCACAATTCATTTAAAGACTTAGATTTCAGCCTGGACTCGGCTTTTCTTGCTTCAACATCAAATGATGGCCCTGCAAGAGTATGGAACATCATAAAGGCTGCACCATTAGCTACTTTAACACGTGATCAGGGTGAGAGTATTGAATTTTGTAGATTTTGTCGAGATGGAACCAAGCCATTCCTTTTTTGCACTGTAACAAAAGGAAATTAAATACAGTCTAATTCAGGTGGAAAATCAAGAATTGCAGTCTGGGACATTGCTACATGGAGAAAGTTAGGAGGGAAGAATTTTCTGGACAATCCGATTACTGCATTTGGCATCAGTCAGAATGGAAAATTCCTTTCTATAGGAAGCACCAAGGGAGATATCTCTATGGTTGATGTGCGACAAATGCAAGTGCAGCATTCTATTAAAAGAGCTCACCCTGGTGCGGTTATCACATCAATAGAATTTGCCTCCAATGGAAGAGCTCTACTGTCAGTATCACCTAAATGGGCCGCAAGAGTTAATCCAATTCCTTGTGAAAGAGATTGGAAATATTGGGAGATATATCTATTGCTGTTCACAATGGTCTTAATTTCTGTCATGACCTCCCATTGAAGCAATTCTTGGCGATCCTGTTCCATCTAATGATCAGAATATCTCATGAAAGACGATGGCACCCAAAACTCTCTATGGAATCAGTTTTTGACCTCATATTTATGTTGTGTATGTTTAAGGGGAGAAATTGCAGCTGGAATTGGCGGAACTTTGTTTCCCTTCATTAAAGGCGAAATCTTATTTAAAAGCCATTTTTATTAAAAGTAAGTTTTTATTCAAACAATAAAAAGAAAGTGAACAGTCAAAAACCGAAAGCCTAAATTTAAAACGAAGATATCTACCATAGCAGAGAAATAGGATTGGATGGTCTATTTTTGTCTCGAGTTACGATTCAAAAGGTCTACGCTACAGGTTCTGCCTACTCATTGGTCATCAAACAGATTTCATATTGAACGCTGCTCCCTTTCAGAACAGATGATTGGCTCTTCAGATTTTGTTTGTTAATGATGATTAAACAATTCCTTATTTTGGTCGATCTGTTTCAACATTTGAGTTTATTTATTGTATTGTAAATCATTTGTAAAGGGTCTGAGTGCTGGGAAAAGTGTGGAAGAAAAACTCAGCGCTTCACTGTACAATTTGGCCAGGAAATTAATAAAATGATGCAGCTCTGATTCATGAGATTCATGTGGTATGAGTTTAGCATATGTTTCTTCTTTCTGTTTCATATGTATCTTGTTATGTTTTGCAGTTCATTCATAATCATTTCCAGTTGAATGTTTTTAAGTAAGAAAGGTAGAATCCAGTTTATTGCTCTACATTGGAAAAGCATTCATCCTCTGTGTGTCTTCTTCTGGTTGAAAAGGATTCGTTTATTATGCCCTTTTCAACCTCTTAATAGTCTTTCCAATCCATATTATTTCAATTTGATTGCTAAACCTCCTGCCTATCTTGCCCCATGAAATACTATGTGTCTTTGATTTAATTTCTTTGCTCATACTGTCTTTTGTTCCATACAGCCCTAAAAAATTCAGTCATTCATTAAATTACCTCTTTCATATTTATTTATCTAGCCTAAGATTAGTATTTCACATTAGTCATCTCAAACCCTATTGAGTATTTTTATTGAGTTTGACTCGGAGAGAGCCCTCTCTTGTCCTCGTAGGGCTAGCTACAAGGCTGAGCATGGTTTGTGGTTACCCTAAGTTTTTCCTTCCTTCAGCCTAAGGCAGATTTAGGCTCTAACAGATATGAAGGAGTTTTGATGCGATGTGATGTTGCTGATCGCACATTGCACATTGCAAAGGAACGTCGTATTTTTCGCCTTCCGAAATGTGTTACTGCTGATTGAAATATTGCGATGCGATGTGGTCCCACCACAATCGCTCATCGCAAGTCTTCCACCCTCTGCTTATGTCTTCCGCCGATGCCAATGGTACGATTCGATGTGGTCCCTACCACAATCGCTAATCGCACATCGCAACATCACTTAACCATTCCGCCTACCGCATATGATTTCTGTCGATGTCGCTCATCGTACATCGCAATCGCAAATCTTCTATCGCCATTTGCCCAGTGACCCTCACAAGGATTTTTATAAACTTGGAGAGGATTCCAGCAACAAATGAAATGTTTGGTCTAGTAGTCACTCAGGTAGTTGAGACTTCCTACAAGTTTTCTATACTTCGTTGCATCCTCAAATTATTTTCGTTCGGTGAATGTGAGCTTTAAATTATGTTCCATTGGATTAGTCAAAGGATTTAAATCATCCATTCCAAACCTATTCAATATATCTCCAATGTAATTCTTCTAAGAGATGAATATAAATTTCAGATGTTGGGTTACTTAAATACCAAGATAGTAGTGAAGATAGCCAAAATATGTCATTTCGAAACCTTTCCACAGTTCCTTATTTATGGATGCATTGTATTTCTCATTGTTCTATGTCATCAAAATATCACCTACATACATCACAAGATACACAACTATTTTTCCAAATTTCTTAACAAAAAAAGTTGCATCATCAAGATCATAATGTTTGAAATTGAGTTTCAGAAGATGCTTAGTCAATTTCTCGTACTAGGCTCGCGGTGCTTGCTTGAGGCCATAAAAGGATTTTACAATATTGGATACTTTATGTTACTGGAACTTCACTACAAATTATTTTGGTTGGGACATAAAAACATTCTCTTTCATATCCCCATTCAATAAATTAGTTTTTACATCCATTTGATGGGTTTTCCAACCGTTCTAAGCTACCAAGGCAAAGACTGTCTGAATGGTATCCCATTTTGTTGGGGAGGGGGGGGGGGTATCCTCATTATCAACCCCTTCGTTCTGTACAAAAAAAATTCAACAAGCTTGGGGAGGGGGGGGGGGGGTATCCTCATTATCAACCCCTTCGTTCTGTACAAAAAAAATTCAACAAGCTTGGATTTGTGCTTGTTAAGTGAGCCATCTACTTTATACTTGTTCTTGAAAACCCATTTTCATCCTATTGGTTTGGTTCCCAAAGGAGGATCAACGAGCTTCCACGTGTCATTTTTTATCAAAGAATCTTATTCTTTCTGCATCAATTCTTTCCATTCATCATGAAAAGAAACTTCTTTGAAGGAAGATGGTTCAATATATGTAGACAAATTTAGTTCACAATCATAAGAAACATCCATATCAACAGGTGAATCAGGATCGTCTACATCACATCTAGTTTTTCTGGTTGAGCTTCTTGTTCCTGTCTTTCCAACCTCATAAGGATGAACACTTTCAAGTTTCTTTGTCAGCCATTTTGGAGGAACTTTCTGAGATGACCCAGGCTACTCATTTGACTGAGATGTGGCTGAATCAAGATTTAGCCTCCCAATTTTGTTAATCACATCACTCATAGTGTCATCTTAATCAATGGATGTAGCTTCATGTGTGGGAGAGAGTGCCTCAAAAGAAGATTCCATAGATTTACCCAGTATAGGTATCCCCTCTAGAAAATCTATAATCTCATTATCAAACTCTCAAAAATACTTTGCATGCCTGAATCTATCCAAGTGATCAAGCTTTCGCTCAACAACATTGTTAGCCTTGGAGGATTCAAGAAAGATCACATCTCTAGATATTATAAACCTCTTATTCACTTACTCATAGAGAATGTTGTAGAAATTATATAACTTATGTGTTATATGTCCAAGATTCTCCTGATCTCACAGTATTTTAACTTCATGCAAAATACAGAATCTATTCCACCATTGATCATTTGCGGAAATTAAATCAAGATTGCAATGCACACATGAAACAATAAAAAATTCACACACATTAACACAGTTGTTTAACGGGAAATCCTGAAGCTAAAACCCCAAATATATGTATATAATATATTTCATAAAGATCATGTAACAATCCTCATACAAAGCTGATCATATCAAGCTCTCAGTACAATACAATTGCTACACACTAATCAACCCCGATCTTGTAAATCCATGCACCGATCTTTGCCACCTGCTAGCTGCCTCTACTGCGCAATCCCTGCTGAAGAATGGATCTAAATGAACTCGAATTACTCCAGCCTTTCTCACACAATCCTAATTGGCATCTCCACTGAGTGTTGGATGCAATCAATGCATCATTATAGTCACAACTGATAGTCACACTTGCTCTTTCACCTATCTCTCCACTGGTCTCCACTGAAACTGCCATGCGTTGTAGTTAAATGATGTATTCTTCAGTTGATTAATGAGTTATTATTTAGTGAGTTAATTAACTAATTAATTCACACCACTCTCACTAGCGTATCAATAAGTTAGACTAGATACAACTAGGTCAACTGAGTCTAACTGAGTTAAACTAAATACAACTCCACCAGCTACTTCTCCAACTCCACCAAACTCTGTCACATGAGTTCTAACTGAAGTCCTCCATGCATTAGCTCCAGTAAACCATCAGGAATAGTGTAATTCCTTCTGTCAGCTGTTGTGCCACATCTGTGCACTTAACTGAAGTGCTCCAAGAGAATAAGATAATGTTTAGAGTCCAATTATTATTAAGAGCTAATAATATTTGACATATCTATTTTTAGACTGACAATATAAAAATAGAATCCGCCCAATATTTCTAAAAATAGAAGTCCATCTATTTTTCCAACTTGACCAAACATCCACAAATAGCATCCTACAACTCATAGAATATGATCGACATGTCTAAAAATAGACATAGTCTAAAAATAGACTTTGTGCCAAAAATAGCCTGCGGGCCCACCTAGTGAAGATGACTCTTTTCACTAAGCTCATCATCTTGTTGAATCCCAACACTCCCTCTCAACAAGATAGGGATTATCTACCACCCTGATCCTGTCTCTATGGTATTCGAATTTTCTCCTGGTGAGCGCCTTCGTCAGAATATCTGCATCCTGATCCTCCGTAGGAATGTAAGAAAGAAACATGATCTTCCACTGCACACAATCTCTGATATGATGGTACCGGATGTCAATATGTTTAGATATATCATGAAATAATGGATTAATCGAGAGTTTAATGCAACTCTGATTATCACAATATATCATAGTAGGATCTAAGTGAGAACCAAACAAACCGACCAGGATCTTCCTCATCCATATAGCCTCGTATGCAGCCAAACTTGCTACCATGTACTCGGCCTCCACTGAACTGAGTGCCATGGATATTTTTTTCCTGCTGTACCAAGAAACTACTGTAGATCCGATACCGAAAATCCCTCTAGATGTGCTCTTTTTGTCCGTTGGGCTTCCTGCCCAATCTGCATCCGTGAAGCCATGCAGCTTCACCTCATCCGATTGTCTGTACCACAATCCATACCCAGATGTTCCCCTGAGATACCTCAGGACACGCTTGTCTGCCTTCCAAAAGAGCTTGGTAGGCTTCACCATCGCTTGTGAAAGATGGTTCACATCATAGCATATGTCTAGTCGTGTATTGAATAAATACATTAGAGAACCAACCAATTTTCGATAAACAGTGGCATCCACTGCCTCTGCTGATGTAGCACCCTCTTTCCTCCAACCACCAGGAAGAGGAGTGTTGGTAGGCTTGCAGCCTTGCATGTGAAACTTCTCTAGTATCTCCTAGGCATACTTTCCTTGAGACACAAACAGTTCACCTTTCCGCTGCCAAATTTTCGATCTCAGGAAATAATGAAGTAGGCCCAAGTCCTTCATCTCAAACTCCTTTGCAAGATTTGCCTTGCATGAGTGTATCAACAGATCATCACCTGTTAGTATTAAATCATCTACATAAAGCACAATGATCAAAAGCTTACCCTCCACCACAATCTGGTATAGGTTAGGATCCGCCTCACTCTTGGCGAAACCAAGTCTGGTGAAATAACTGTTTATGTGTGTGTACCAAGCACGAGGTGTTTGTTTTAGCCCATACAACGCTCTTTTGAGCCTGCACACATGCGAATCGCTGCTGAATATTTTGAATCCTTCAGGCTGCTCAATGTACACCTCCTCCTCAATGACTCCATTGAGGAACACAGTCTTCAAATCCATCTGATGAATGTGCCAACCCATCTGCGTTGAGAGAGAAAATATGGTCCATATGGAAGAATACCTTGTGACAGGTGCAAAGGTTTCTTCATAGTTGATCCCCTCGATCTGTGAGAAGCCCCAGGCAAAAAATCTTGCCTTATACTTCTCGACGCTCCCATCAGCAGCTTGCTTCACTTTGTAGATCCATCTCGAAACTACCACTGATTTCCCTTCCGGCCTTGGGATAATCTCCCATGCACTATTTCTGATAATCGAATCATACTCTTCCATCATGGAATCTACCCATGCGGGATCCTCCACAGCTTCCTCGAAAGAGGATGGCTCTGTCACGATACACTTTCTCATCAGAGCCATGTATCTAGTAAATCGGTTAGGTGACTCTCTCTATCTGTGCTGTGATGTAGGAGCTCCTACATTCTACGTTGCATCAAGATTCAGTCGCTCAGCTTCTATAGTGCGCTTCCGCCCTCTGATTTTTGGCACTGCATGAGTGGTTTCTTCCACTCCATGAACCTCCTCTTATGGCTGATCCACATCCTGAGGCCCATCTTTAGGAACAAGTAGCTCCTCCTCTGCAAGCAAGTGTAGCTCCATCTCAAGCGACAAATTCATGGCTTTCTCCTCATGAAATTTGATATCCCGTCGCACGACAACCATCCGACTGTATGGAAAATATACACGATAATTTTGGGGTGTTTCTGTGTATCCCACAAATATCCCAACCTCTGTGGTCGGCTCTAGCTTCTTCCTGGCATCCTTTGTCACATGAATGTAAACAGGTGAGCCAAAAATCTTCAAATGAGAAATATCAGGCTTCTTACCAGAAAATGCCTCTTTGAGTGTACTCATGCCAAGTACTCTATGAGGAGAACGGTTTTGCACATAAACCAGAGTGTTGCATGCTTCAGCCCACAAGTGTATGGGAAGGCCTTGATCATGCAACATCGCCCATGCAGCACCCATGATCATTCTATTCTTTCTCTTCATGACCCCATTCTGCTGTGGGTTATGAGGTGCTATGAGTTCTCTTCGAATTACTTCTTTGCTACAGAAGTCTTTGAATTCGCCAGAGATGTATTAACCACCATTATCGCTCCTTAGAGCTTTCACCTGCTTCCCTGACTCTTTCTCAACCAACGCCTTGAACTCACAGAACTTTGAGTATGTCTTGCTCTTCTTCTGCATGAAGAAGATCCAGCACTTACAAGAAAAGTCATCAACAAATATCACATAATACCTATGCTTTGCTGTTGAAGCAACCGAGAAAGGTCCACACACATCTGTGTGAATTCTCTCAAGGATCGTCAAGGCGTGACTATCCTTCTCATGAAAAGTGGTCTTCACAAATTTTCCCAAAGTACATCCCTTGCACTGATCTGACTGTGCAAGTGTACCCTTGGGAAGCCCGGTAGAAATTTGCTGAAAAATTTTCAAAGCGCCATGGTGAAGATGGCCCAATCTCCTGTGCCACAATTCGCCCTCATCCCGGCTCACCACTCCTTATGCTTTGCCTGCCATTTCTGCACAGCCATCTACCTAAAATTGATAAAGATTCTTAACTCGCCTATCCTCCTGGTTTGACCAGTTGTTTTGTGGCACAGGAAAGCTTTTCCCTCGTTAAAAACAACATTACATCGCCACAGAGATTAGATTCTTCTTCAATCCTGGAACATGCATGACATTCTTCAAGATGAAAGGTTTACTAGACTCCCTCTTAAAGGAAATGGTCCTGATACCAGTCGCACTGTATCTACCATCATCACCCATCTCGATGTTCACTCCAAGATGCTTTTCATCCAGATCACTAAACAAATCTTTGTCTCTGATCATATGGAAAGATGAACCACTGTCAAGAAACCACACCGATCCCATCACACTTGAAACCAAGCATGCAATCAAAGAAAAATCCAGCTCAAATTGTGAGGCTAAGGCCTCGCCAGCTGAAGATCCAGCAGCCTGCTTATTCTTCTTCTTCTGTGGACAATTAGTGGCGAAATGCCCGTGCTGGTGACAGTGAAAACACTTCACCTTGGACAAATCCTGCTTGTTGCCTTTAGCTTTGGATTTTGAAGATTTCTTCCCTTTTCCTTTCTGAGCTTTGGAAACCAAAGAAAAATTTTCTTCATCTTCATTCTTCAATGAATATCCATCCCTGGTACCCTGCCTTATCTCCTCGTGCACAAGATCCGACTAAAGTCGCTCCCATCCTGGCAGTTTCTCCTGTCGATTAACAGAGTCTTCGTAGCAATGCCAACTCCTTGGAAGCCCAAGGAGAGCCAAGCTCACCAAGTCTTATTCATCATCAGTAACCCCCACACTTCCCAGTTCATCCTTGCAGTGGACAAACTTCGTGAGGTATTTTGTTATACTGTCGCCTTTCTCCATTTTTATTTTTCTGAGCTTGTCTTTAAGTGCCAACTTCCTCTGGTCACTTCTGCTTTGGAAAAAGTTTGTCAAAGCCTTCCACATTAAGAATTGAGTGGCTTTACCATGAAGGCTACACAAAATGTGGTCCTTCACAACTTCCAACAGAATCCTTCGACACTTTGCTACCTTCTTTTTCCATGCGTCAAGTGCGGCTGCATCACTAGAAGCAAGCTTCGCAATATCAGCATCTATGAACTCCTTCAACCCATTATCATCCAGCACTGCCTCCATCCCATATTTCCATGCAATATAATTCAAGCTCCCATCAAGGGCATACTCCAATCACAATCCGTTGAAAGACATTTCAATGAATGCTCAACTTCGACACCAAGAAAACACTACAGCAAATTCGAATTCCACCAGCACAAAACTCAACCGCTTCAATAATTGCAATCTCCTCCAATGATCAACTGCTCTGATACCATGTAGAAATTATATAACTTATGTGTTACATGTCCAAGATCATCCTGATCTCACACTATTTTAACTTCATGCAAAATACAGAATCTATTCCACCATTGATCATTTGTAGAAATTAAATCAAGATTGCAATGCACACATGAAACAATAAAAAATTCACACCCATTAACACAGTTGTTTAATGGGAAAGCCTGAAGCTAAAAACCCCAACTATATGTATATAATATATGTCATAGAGATCATGTAACAATCCTCATACAAATCTGATCATATCAAGCTCTCAGTACAATGCAATCGCTACACACTAATCAAGCCTAATCTTGCAAATCCATGCACCGATCTTTGCCACCTGCTAGCTTGCCTCTACTGCGCAATCCCTGCTAAAGAATGGCTCTGAATGAACTCGAATTACTCCAGCCTTGCTCACGCAATACTCATTGGCATCTCCACTGAGTGTTGGATGCAATCAATGCATCACTATAGTCACAACTGATAATCACACTTGCTCTTTCACCTATCTCTCCACTGGTCTCCACTGAAACTACCATGCACTGTAGTTAACTGATATATTCTTCAGTTGATTAATGATTTATTATTTAGTGAATTAATTAAATAATTAATTCACACCACTCTCACTAGTGTATCAATCAGTTATACTAGATACAACTAGCTCAACTGAGTCTAACTGAGTTAAACTAAATATAACTACACCAACTACTTCTCCAACTCCACCAAACTTTGTCACAAGCTTTCTAACTGAAGTCCTCTATGCATTAGCTCCTGTAAACCCTTGGGAATAGCGTAATTCCTTCTGTCAGCTATTGTGCCACATCTGTGCACTTAATTGAAGTGCTCCAAGAGAATAAGATAATTTTTAGAGTCCAAATATTATTAAGAGCTAATAATATTCGACATATCTATTTTTAGACTGGAAATCTAAAAATAGACTCTGCCCAATATGTCTAAAAATAGAAGTCCATCTATTTTTCCAACTTGACCAACCATCCACGAATAGCATCCTGCAACTCATAGAATATGATTGACATGTCTAAAAATAGACTTTGCGCCAAAAATAGCCTGCGGGCCCACTTAGTGAAGGGGACTCTTTTCAGTAAGCTCATCATCTTGTTGAATCTCAAAAAATGTATGCTTTAGAGGCATCTGAGTACCCAAAGAAGATACATTTGTGACTCCTTACACCAAGTTTGTTTCCTTGATCTTTAGGTATCAACGCATAACATGTGGAACCAAAAACCCTGAGATGCCTCACCAAAGGAATGTAGCCATACCACATTTCATAGGGAGTCTTATTTTTTATAGCAAGAGATGGACACCTATTTTTTATATACAAAGCACATAGAACTACATCAACCCAAAACATTAGCTTAACATTCTTAAGAAACATCATCGAACATACCATATTTAATATTGTCATGTTCATTCTTTCAATTACACCATTTTACTGGGGATTATCAGAAACAATTGTATAATGTTTTATCCAATGCTAGAAAAGATATTTTTAAAATTAATTTGAAGTATATTCTTCTCGATTATCAGTACGCATAGATTCAATATGAGATTATGCATAATTTTCAATGCATGCATGAAAGTCCTTGAATGTTTTAAAAGCTTCATATTTGTTCTTCAATAAATAAACCCAACACATTCTAGTGTAGTCATCAATAAATGTCATCATATATTTATTACCATTTGCAAAAGGAACATGTATAGGACCACACAAATCATAATGAATGAGTTCAAGCTTTCTATGTGCTCTAGAATGAGAATCATTAAAATATTGTTTGCTATGATTTCCTAGGATACAAGCATCACATTGCTTAAGTTTCCTAGGAATAGTTGTTTCGGGAAATAACTCCCTAGAGGTTTGTTGGGTCAAAACCTCCACAGATCAGGGCATGCTATTCAAGAAGGACTCACACAACCGTACTTGTATTCTAAAACCTAGATAACATCGATAGTAGAGCTCACCCATAATCCTACGTTTGATGTAGATCCCGCGGGGTCCAAACCCCCCAGTAGCCCTTCTTCCTCTTCAACCTGAAAACCAAGAAGAAACGTGCACGGAAATATAGTTGTACAGCATATATTTATCCTAAATTTCAGTGAAATCCATGTGAAACATCATATAAACAATAATAAATTCTTAAATAATAATCTTTTCACATATGCAAGCAGATATTAACACGTGAATTCAAGAACAAGATGGTTCTTCTTCATTACGAACAGCATGTACAGTAATAAAAAGTGGAGAGATCACCTGAATCCTTCCACGATCTTCGAACAGACCGTCGTCTGGATTCGTCCTGCCCTTGCCTCACTAGGATACTTTCAAGACTTGTGCACATGAGATGACATATAAACAAATGAACATCTCCAGGAAACAAGGGTTTCCTGTAAAAATCTGGGAAAGTGCAAGAGGCACGGGAAATCAGACTTGAATTGGGATTCCAACAGAGTATAATGTTTATAAATTTCTCTCTCCCTTAGGCCATGCACATGAGGGGCTTTTATACTCCCTCAAAGTAGTTTCAATCAGTTGGAAACAGTTGGCCACGTGTTGGGGTGGTTGAACTACTGGAGTAACCATCAACCCAGCCGGAAAATAGGGAATTTTTATATATTTTTAAATTATTTTAATGGCATACATGGAAAAGTGTGTATGGACTCGCGTATACACGCGGAACAGTCTGGGAATACCCGCGTATGGGATTTTTAACACTGTTTTTTATGAATTTTGTTCAAGTATGTGGGAATGGGTGCCCAAGGCCAAAGAGACAATCATGAATCACATAAGGGTGAAAAATGATGCTATAACAGATGCCCCCTAATATATGAGGTCAGAAGGGGTACATGATGGTCGAAATGTCTTATGCACATAGAAAGAACTTCGCAAGGACAAGAGAGGACTTCACCAGATTTCAGCCTGCCAAAACCAATGAAAGAAAATAGAGAGTCAACTCATGCTGAGGCGGGCATACCCATGCTCAGTAAAAAATACATCATATAGGAAGTACAGAATGGATCCAAAATGTATACAAGTATAGCTGAACTAAAAGTACACAATGAATCATTTGAGCATGGCCCGGAAGTACAAGTCGGAATCAATGTCCAAGTATCACATATAGAAAGCTGATAAATGATGCTGAAACTAGATGTCTGATCATAAAAGTGACTAAATCTCCAAGTACCAAATCATAAGGGGTGGAACACATGGTACAATCACGCAACTCGGGAGCCAACATATAAGATGCTGCTGTACTGACACTACAACATATAAGGGTGGACGACATCACTGGTAGAAACTGAATGGACTGTCAAAAGTGAACCGAAAAAATGCTGATGCAACCCGAGGTCTTCACCGATCTCGACGGCACAATTCTACACAATGGGAATAAATGAGCTGAAGTCGACCATGTGAGAAATCGTTGGATTACTAGTCAATAATGTAAACCGTTAACCAACGCGAGACAACCCATCGATAATGAAAATGAGTGTCAAGGTGCCCCAGTAAAATCTAACAAGTGCGAATGAATGAGTTGAAGTCGAACACTTGGAAGAATCTACCAATCAAGAGGCAATGTTGAATCTCCATTGTCGATAGCGAAGAGTCTGCCACTGATGATTGCAAACCCTAAGGTACTGAAAAAAAGACTCTAGACCTTATTCCCAGAGTAATGAGTCGGATTCAATGGGAAAATATCTGCTGGAAGGAAGGCATTAAGGCATCCCACATCAGTCCAGCGCGAGTGTAACCCGCAGGCCAAAATTTGGAAGGAATCGGACGAAGCAGAGTGACGGTGTTAGTGTCAGCCTTTGCAGCCTTCCTCCAGTGATCAAACATGCTCTTACAAAGTGATCTTAAAGTGTCAAGGTCAAATTTTGTCATTTCAATGAGTCTTCAAGCAAAATTTGGTCACTAGGCATTAGGTCTAGGGTTTGTTTTCATTCTTTTCAAAAGTTGTCCAAATGTCAGTCCATGGAACCATTCAGCTGAGTGTACCATCATTCAGAGGGTTTTCATCATCATTTCAAGTTCCATTGGGTCATTTTACAGCTTGTTCATGCTTCAGTTGTGCCTAGGTAAGGTCCATTTCCCTCTCCTAGGGTTTTGGAGGTAATTTCTCTTGGATGGTAAAATCATCGAAAAACTTGTATCCTGATGTTCACACACCTTCCCCTATCCTTAATATACCTTATTAAACACTTCCCATCACTAAGATCCCCCAAATTCCTCATTTTTCCACAAACCCTAGTTTCTTGCCACATCTTGGCAATTTTCTAGGCTAGGCCTGTGTTTTTCCCTTTTGGACCCTTTCCCCTCACTCAATCTCTGAGATTTTACTTTCCCCTGCTTCCTAACATCCCTCCCTACTTCCAAAAATTTCCCCAAGAATTTAGAAGCCCCTTATCCCCTTCATTTTGCTTCATTTCGACAAAATCCCTTGTTTCACACATCGGGATAGGTTTCACTCAACTGATGTTTCAGAGAAATGAAAGATGAATTTTGGAAAACTGAGAGAGGTTTTTGTACAAAACATGCCAAGGAAGAAAAACCTCCTTCACTTTTTACACAGGTGTAATTGTTTTTGAGAAATGTCAATAATACCGTTGCCTCAGGAGAATTGATGCACCTGCAGGAAGTAGTGTTGGGAGATTTGCTTTTGGATAGGGTAAATGAACTCCAAATTGAAAAATTCCACTTTTTTTGGAAATTAGACTCCAAGTAATTTCCAACGAGCTATCACAAGCCTGATTTGGACACCGGGAAGGCCTCCAAAAGCCTCCTGCAAAATGCACTATGTAGCGCGCTACTCATTGGGCCAGAACACAAATTTTTTTTGCCATTTCTCTCCAACATCAAATTTGCTTGGTTTTTCCATGTTTGAACATCAGCAAAGGCCAAGACACATCAAGGAAGTGAAAAAAATGAGTTTTGAAGCCAAATCGTGTGTTGGACTGACGTGCTACGCGTAGAGCCCAGAGGAGGATACTGAAACGGCGAAAGAGGCCTGATTCACTTCAGATTTTGGCTGAGGCTTCATTGGCTGGGCATGATACATGATGGAGGGTCTTTGCTCCGAATTTGAGCAAATTTGGAGAATTTTTTGTCATTTTGAAAAAATTTGGTCTCAAAACAGATTTTTCAGCCCAACGAGTAGCGCGTCGACGCGCTCGCTTATGATTGGGACACTTGCTGGAGGAAAAAATCATGTTTTTGGATTTTTCATGGAAATTTATGGATGCTCCAGTAAGACCAAATCATTTCACCAAATTCTGGATGATCAAAGGGGCCAAAACACCATGAAAATCACCATTCTGCCACCTTTTTCAGCAGCAGGAAGTACTTGTGGGAGGATGAAGTTTTGGAGGGGGAAATGAGCTCCAAATTGGGAAATTCCACCTGGGCTGGATAGAAGACATCCAGGGCTTTCCAAAAAGCTATCATGAGCTTGATTTTGATGCCGGGAAGTGCCCCAAAAGCAGGCTGAAAGGCGCGCTACTCATATAGCTCAGGCGCGCTACTCATATGGATTTTTGGTCAATTTTTCACCTTCCAGCTCAGAATTTCGGCCAGTTGGACCAGTTTTGCTTGTGGATGTAATTTTTGAGTTATCTTGATGTAATATTATGGTTGACATGTAACTTGGACTCATTTTTACCTATTCTAGATGATTCACTTCTAAAAAAGTAAAAATCAAGTGAAAGAATCAGTTTCCTTCCTTTTAGAGGCAACTTGTTTGGCTGCTTATATTCTAGCTCCTTGTTTAGAATTAGTTGGAACTGCTCCTAGAAGGAGGAATTCGACCCCTAGAGGTGTGGGAAGGGGTTAGGATAGTCTATATGATGTAATTTCTGAGACATTCTACAGGTTGGACTCTTGGGAAGACTTTGGCACACTATTGTACCTATTTTTCATATTTTGGCTAAGGGAAGATCAGAGGTTTTGCAGAACCTGTTGGGATTCTTGTGGCTTTCAGTTCTTGATGATGTTTTCTCTTAGTTTATTGTAAGTTCTTTAATGTTTAATGTATTCCATTCCCTTCTTATGCTTCTGAAACTAAATGAATGAGTAAATGAGGTTGAATCCATTGTTTCCAGTGCTCTGCCTTTAAATTTGTTTAGTTTTACATGTTTTCGCCTGTTTGGAGAGGATCCATGTTCTCCCTTGCCCTCTTCAGCTCCTTGTCGTTCTGATCCATCCATATACCCGATCAAAAGCATCAAGACTACTGCCTACCTCGCCCCAACTCGAATTCTGCAAAGATCTAGCCTTATCCCCGGACCCAAAATTGTTTTTCCCATCTTTTCAACAAAAACCCAAAAAAATCAAAATCAAACTTTCATATCTCTTTACTAGCCTAAAATCAGTATTCATTATAAGTCATCTCAGCCCCTTTGAAGACCTTTTGCCGAGATAGACCCAGAAAGAGCCCTCTCCTGTCCTCGTAGGGCTAGCTACGAGGCTGAGCGTGGTTTGATGTAGCCTTGAGTTTTACCTTATTTCAGCCTAAGGTAGATTTGAGCGCTAACAGACGAAACCAAACCGAATTACGTTTCCGACATGCACAAAATGAAGCTAGCGCACGGAAGAAACCCTCTGAACCAACCAATAATGAAAGATGACACAGAGGCGAGATATCCACCGATAGGGTCAAATGGAAATCAAGGTACTGCACGAATCCCAAGTGTGATAATGTATGCTGACGTCGAACACAATGAAAACCACTCAGTCAAAGACCCATAATGATGATCAAATGCTGAGCACAAGGTCACCCATCAATGATGGAAATAGGGCCAGGGTGCGGCTCTAGGTTTTCTCTCAGAGCAATATTTCGTAGTCGATGAGAGACAAACCCGCCAGCAAGAAGTCAATGGAGACCTTCTCAAACCAGCACGAGCAGAAGACCAAAACATCTGATGTGATAGAACAAGATACTGACAAGACCGGGAAGGCCGACTGAATAATGAGTCAAGAGACACCGCAGAATGGCCGACTCTAGTTAAACTTCCCTTGAACAAAAGCACGACTCGTGATGACCATGGCAGTAAAAAATGACACTGTATAAGTCTGTTATGCAGGAGGCAAAAAAAAACTCTCCATATGATTGGAAGAGATAACCAACCGGGGGAGAACTGACCAGTGAAACAAGGCAAAGGCTGAACCTAGGTCAAAACTAAAACCATCCCAAATGAAGGAAATATATAAGTGTATGTGCTTTGTTCAAGGGCGACAAACTGACACTGTATTGCCATCAAATTACGAAGTTACATCCCGTTCCCGCTCTTTTTGTTATATTTGATTTTTTGTCTTTTTCATATAATAAGCCTAAAAAATAATAAAAGAATGCTATAGTACAATGGATAGAACGAGTATCAAGAAACAGATGCACTAGTTCCTGGGATAGGAACAATCCTATGCTCAATGCAAGGTGGTGGAAACTGGTAAGCGATACTCAAAGGAATGTTCCATCCATGGTTAAAAAGGGTGTCAAGTCGCGATAGCTAAGTGCATGCAATGGTTAACTTGTATAGACAGTCAAGGTCAAAAGTTGGCTTAAAAATTGAGTCCAAAATGAAGCCGGTTAAAGGCCAGGATAAACAAGTAGCCAATATGCAATGCAGTAATACAACTTAACAACACCAGGGAACCTCTAGGGTAATAGCCAGAAAAACAATAGTGAAGAAGAAGAAGAATGAAGCTTCAACACATAAGTCATGGCGGGACTAAAGAGGACTCCCAAGCCTACATAAAACACAGCATGGGCAACAAGTGATAGCGAGGAACTAACTAGGAAGCCCATGTAAAGGAAGGCTCTACCACCAAGTCATGATTAAATAATCGGCGAGTGAAAATGGGTGAAATACTCATGACCTGATGGGATCGACCCTATGGCAAGTGAACAGAATGGAGGCTTGTATGCAAAATGCAACGGAAAGTGGATTCCCTAACCTATATGCCAGTGAAGATCATATACCTTCCATGACGGGTGAGCAATCATGGATCAAAAACCGGAAAAAATCTCGAGTTCGTCAAAATGTACCTGAAAAATATACCAATCTGGGCACTTCCAAGCATCCGGATTATGCAGCTTAAGATAGATTGAAAAAATAAGCATAACAAATTTTTGCGAAAATTTTCAATTTTTGGGCATAAATACACAAGTTACCTCACATTTGGTTCATTGTTACTTGCTGAATTGGGAAAAAGAGCTCTGGAGAAAAAGCCTCTTTCGTCAAAACAGGAGCAATCGACCGTCAAACTTCGCCGAATTTGTTAGGTAAGCTGCTTAATCCATCCTTGTTATCAATTTTGTCCGTTTATAAGTTTAAAATTCGGAAATTTCACCGTAGAATTATTTGTTTAAAATTACGGTTCTGCGCATACGCGGGTTTATATTGACCAAGCCGCGTATGTACGTGACTATGTATAGAGAAAGTCGCGTATGCGCAACCCGAAATGAAGAAACGTGATTCTAACAGACAATTTATTGAATTTTTTCAGGATCAATATATCATGGAGAGAACGTGAGCACAGTGCCATTGACAATGAAGTAATGTAGGACCAATTATCCTCAATATTCTCCGAAATTGTGGATTGCTCAAATTTTTCAAAATGCCAAATATGAAGAGTAATGTTCGGTTGCTCGAAATGCTTGGGAATTATTGGGAACCAGAAGCAGATTGTTTCATAATAGATCAAATGCCCATACGTATCGAGGTGGAAGATATCTATTTTATTACTGGACTCTCCCGGAGGGGGGAGCCAGTAGATTTACATGGAAAACCTTTGGGAGGGCTCACCGTGGAAGATTACGTCCACGTCTACTGCGTAGAGGGTTCCAAGAAAGTTGGGATTCAAATTTCTATCAAAGATTTAAGAGACTTGCACATGAAAATTCTCCTTTTTACCATTGGTAGGGTAGCAGGATCTGCTTCCCTACACCAGGCATCCAGGACTCAAATGAGTATAGTTGTGGAATGCTTAACTCATTTATATGATTGGTGCACAGCTCTACTAATGAACATGAAGCAACAATTGACTTCCATCCGAAAAGCAAAGACAAAAAATTTCGGATATGGTACAATCTTGATGACATTCTTCTTCGAGAAGATTCCTGGGCTGAGACCCAAAGTGATCTCTTCTATCAGCAGTCCAAGGGATCCAAGAATTGCCCGATGGGCTGACTTGATGAAGAGACTGGGGGGAAGTGAAGTTCCCCGAACCACCTGGGATGATGAGTTCTTCCAATGGTGGGGAGAAAAAATCATCGCTGTGGAGGACTATCCCTATGCGAGGATGGATTTCCGCGGCGATCCAGACCTCGTCATTCCACCTGGCATGGCATGGGGAACAGTTGGTAAGATTGCGATTTTTAAAATTATATGATTTTTTTGGATTTTTTCAATATGTATGAAAAAATGAAACATGTTTTTGTTTGCATTAAAAGTGACTTAAAATATCGTAATGATCATGATACAGATATTGGACCAGTCCGTCCTGATGGTTACCCACGACACAAGTGCCGCAGAGACGAGGCGGATACAGTAGACTCAGACAGAACCCTCCATGCTGTACAGAGGAACTTGGAGGGTTTAACCCGCCAAGTGCCTATGGCTGCAGTGGAAGATCTACCCGAGGCCATCCAAATACAGGTAGTAGGAGTACCTCGAGACTGGGTGCAGTTATTCCGCCGAGTCGCGACTGCGATCGTGTTCTATAGGAACACAACTTCTGGGCAGGGACCACAAGAGTAGATAAAAATGATTTACCGGATGACTGTATATTTTTTGAGATTTGAACATGATCGGGCATAAGCCCAAATTTTGTATGACTTATGGATCCAAATTTTGTATAGTTTTTGAACACTCTAATGATATATATACAACAATTTTTGATGTGATGTCACAGATGTATAAAAATGTATGATGCTTTTGATGATTAAATTTTAATGTATTGAATGATTAATATGCCAATCAATTACTTGATTAGCTAATGAGTCTGCCATCCAATTGTCAGCTCGAGGAATATGAATGAAAGTTAAAAATTGAAATGATCTTTGTAACAAACGTACCCTCAAGAACAACCGAAGTAAAAATGGATCTCGAACCCGATAAGTATTGTTCAACTGCGACACCACCAGCTGAGAGTCCAAGAAAACTACCAACGAATCAACACCCAAAGATATTGCCTTCGAGAGTAGATAAACAACTGCAGTGTATTCTGCTATATTATTGGAAGCAGGACCAATGCAGACCCCTCTTGATACTAACAGCTGACCGGATGGATAATGAAGCACCCAAGCCGCGGAAGCCAAGTTCCGGGTGTGTCTACTAGCACCATCGGCGAAACCAAAATGACTCATAACATCCGACACAACCTGCCAAAGCAGATCAAAAACATCACCATCCCATCAAAGATCGAAAAACCAGATATGTATAAAGAAAAACTACTATATGAAAAAAGCAAAATGCCAGGCCAAAGCCTAGGCATAATACTTTTTCAAATAGAGCCCATTTCTAGGCTCCGACAACTCATTCCCTTCAAAATCAACCCAAGGTATATGCTCCTTTTTTAAGGACTTTTTTAACGATAAAGGGGCCATACCACATAGACTTAAAATTTCCTGCCCCCAGGGCATCTTTTTCTTGGGCATAGACCAAAACAAGGTCACCTTCCGAAAAAACCCTAGGCTTGACCGCCTTATCGTACTGAACTTTAACTCGGTTTTTATGTGCTTCATTCATCGTGGCGGCATCCCGACGCTGCTCATCAAGATGTTCCGGATGAAGGAGACGTTCTTCAAGACTAGAAGTGTTAAGAATAAGTTCAACAACTAACTTAAGAGAAGGAATCTCACATTCAATGGGAAATACGGATTCCAACCCATGAACTAGCTGAAACGAGTAAAGCCAGTTGCAGTTTTCACTGACGTCCTGTATGCCCAAAGTGCAGGATATAGCATGATATGCCAGTTGGATCGAGCTTTATCGATTGTCCTTTGAAGAATTTTCTTCAAGGATTTATTCACGGCTTCCACTTGCCCATTGGCTTGAGGATAATACGGAGATGAATGCTCCTGTCGGAAACCTAATTTTAGAGCCAACTCAGCCATCATGCTATTCTGAAAATGACTGCCATGATCAGTGAAAATCTCTCTAGGAATACCAAAATGAGAAATAACCTGGTTGAAAAGAAAAAGAGTTGTTGTCTCACCATCATTCCCAAAAGTAGGCATAGCCTCGACCCACTTCGTAAAGTAGTCTACTGCTACAATAATGTACTTGTGACCTTTAGCCGAAGGCGGGTTACAAGTAGTATAATCAATACCCCACTTTGTAAAGGGACCGACAGTAATGACTGGAAAAAGTAGAGCTGGATGAGCGCATATTTTTCGAGTATAAACTTGACACGGATGACACTTTTTGACCGACTCCACACAATCTTTGAAAATCGAAGGCCAAAAGTACCCAGCACGCAAGAGGCATGGGAAATCAGACTTGAATTTGGATTCCAACAGAGTATAATGTCTATAAATTTCTCTCTCCCTTAGGCCATGCACATGAGGGGCTTTTATACTCCCTCAAAGTAGTTTCAATCAGTTGGAAACAGTTGGCCACATGCTGGGGTGGTTGAACTACTGGAGTAACCATCAACCCAGCCCAAAAATAGGGAATTTTTATATATTTTTAAATAATTTTAATGGCATACGCGGAAAAGTGTGTATGGACTCGCGTATACACGCGGAACAGTTTGGGCATACCCGCGTATGGGATTTTTAACACTGTTTTTTATGATTTTTGTTCAAGTCTGTGGGAATGGGTGCCCAAGGCCAAAGAGACAATCATGAATCACATAAGGGTGAAAAATGATGCTATAACAATAGTTGGAAAATTAGTAACACCATTTTTCTTAAACAAATGAAGGTTGTCATAGTCCAAATGTCAAAATATAGCATTCCATAAAATAATTGATGGAAGTGTACGTTCGTCATGATAGTGAGAACTGTATGAAAAATTATGTGCAAGAGAAAAGGTTCCTTGCAACTTTAGAATTCTTTCTTCTTCTATCCCAGTCATGAAAAATGAGTGATTTGATGATTTTTTTACCTCAACCTTGCCATAAAATATATGAATTGAGTGTCCTTGCTGGTGGATTTGGACAAAAGACAACAAGTTTCTCCTTAGCTTTAGGAGGTATATAAAATCATGCAAAAGAAAGTCTGGAAGACTAGGCAGTTTCAGCCTGATGGTGCCAAGCCCTGGTGGCTTGAGTTTTGACTTGTCTACAAAGTATACTACTCCATCAACATTATCAGTGAATTCTCCAAAGAAATCTCTTCTGAAATTCATGTGAGAAGTTGCTCTTGAATCAAGCAACCAAACATATTTCCATGAAGCAAGTGAAGCATTAAATAAGTCTTTAGTTACTTCAATGTTGTAATGTACCACAACACAATGAGTGGACTTGAGTATTTTTCCTTTCCATTTACCAGGTGTTTTACCCTTTTCTTCATTTCTTTCCTACTTAATTCTGTCCCAAGGCAACTTACATGTGGAAGCATCATGTCCATCTCTATTACATTGTATGCAATGATGATCATACCTTTCTCCTTGGAAATGTCTTCTTCCCCTGCCTCTAATATTATTCCTTCCTCTTCCTCTTCAACCGCCTCTTCCTTTAGAATAATCTTGTGCATGATTCTTCCCTTTTTGTGCAAGACATAAAACTTCTTCATAAGACTAAGGAGTTGTATTCTTCCAAAAATCCTTCTCTTTCAACAAAATTCTTCTCAAGGGAGTCGAAGGAAATATCCTTAAGTTTTTCACTTGATTTCAATGACTTAAGATAATGTGAATAGGTGGGATATAGTGCCTTGACATAGGTTGGGAGAGGAACATCTATTTCAACACTAATGGCCTTTATGTTATGCATAATGGATCTTATTTCTGATGTTAGCGCAAGAGGGTCATCATTATTCAACTCAATATTGAACAACTTAATCATCAATTGAACAACTTCAAGTTCAGAGTGTGAGTCATATAATTCCTTCACCTTCCATTAGAGAACTTTTGAGGTCTCAAATGGGCCTCCTAATAAAAATGTACAACCAAAATAAAATTTATAAGAGCCAATAGGATTCAAGATGATGATGTCAACCATGGGGGTTAATTCACCATTTTTGGTATAAAAAAAGTAAAAAGATTACAAAATAATAAAATAATAAAACTACTTTCTCAACTTGTATTTTCAACTTATCTCCCTAAGGTTTTACTCAAATTTCAAGCGAGAGTATTGGTTGGATGCAAAATTTCAAGCAGGAGTACTCATGTTGCATACTTTTGATGGACCCTACTATACGGAAATTGAGAAATACATGAAAAATGTGATTGCAATCACATTTTTCAAGTATTTCTCATTATTTTGTGTAGTAGGTTCCATTGAAAGTATGCAACATGGGTACTCCTTGGATGAGGAATCAAATTTTTCATCCAAAGAGTGTTCCCACTCGAAATTTGAGTAAACCCATAGGGAGATAAGTTTAAAATACGAGTTGAAAAAATAGTTTTTTTCTTTTTGATGACGTAATCTAATCTTATTTTATTATTTCCATGATTATTTTAAAATTTCCTTAGGAGGCCCATTTTAGAACTCAAAATTTGCTCTGTATTTGAAAACTTGAAGGTTTGATGAAATTTGCAAGTTAAATTTTATGTCTTTTATGCAATTAGGTAAGTTGCAATAGCACATAAATTAAGTGTTTAAACTCAGTTTTGCAATAGAAAAATAGAGACAATAATACTATAATATTAACAAAAGACAACAAAATGATGAAGGAGTTCACCCCTCTTGGGCTACATCTCATGGTCTAACTTGCAACGTTGGGCCTCTTTCATTATGTGCTTAAATATGTGTTTACATGGATTTGTAGTGTTCATAATGCAAAAATAATGTTTCCAATGGATCTAGAACAATAAAAAATCCCTAGTTGGGCTCTTTATGCACTCAATTTGGTCAAAAGTTGAAGAAGTTATGCTCTGGTGAAGTTTTGTTGCTAACTTCCCTATAAGATGATGATGGTGAAAATGAAGGTGAGGAGAAAGGTGGAGGTAGAGGTGGTTTGTCACCATTTCCTCCATTCCATTTTGGAGGTTTGTCTCCATTTCCTCCATTTCCATTTGGAGGATTTGAACTCTCACCATACAACCTTGAGTTCCTTTCCTCATAAAGAACTTTCACCATCTCAGCTATTTCAAAGAATGATTTTCTGAAAGACTTCTCATCCTCAGTCATATTTTTAGGCTCTTCTTCATGTGACATCAATGGTGAGGCCTTTGGTGACACTTGAGGTGAAGATTGTGGAAAATGAATTCTCCTTCAACTAGCTTGAGGACTTGTTCCCATAAGCTTTCCTTATCCTCTATTGAGCTTCAACCTTGTAAGCATCAGAAAACACTTGCAAAATAATTAAACCTTCAATACAACCAAAGAATGTAATCTCTGATACCAAACTGATTTGTATTTGAAAACTTGAAGGTTTGATGAAATTGGCAAGGTAAATTTTATGTCTTTTATGCAATTAGGTAAGTTGTAATAACACATAAATTAAGTGTTTAAACTCGGTTTTTCAACATAAAATCAGAGACAATAATACCATAACCATAACACAAGACAAAAAAACGATGAAGGAGTTCACCCCTCGTGGGATACATCTCCTGGTCTAGCTTCCACTGTTGGTCCTCTTTCATTATGTGCTAAAATATGTGTTTACATGGATTTTCATTGTTCAAAATGAAAAAATAATGTCTCCAGTGGCTACATAATAGTAAAAAACCCTTAGCTAAGCTCTTTCTGCACTCAATTTGGCCAAAAAATAAAGAAATTATGCTCTGGTGAAGTTTTGTTGCTAACTACTCTACAAACTACATCCTCTTGCAAGCCATCCTACAAATTATGCCATTTTCGGCACTATAGAGCGATAAATTCATCCCGTGCCAGTGAGATTCATGCCGGATCGGGTGCAAATTTTCGCCTAATTTAAATTCCCATGGCTCTCGGTGGGAGGATAAGATGGGGCCACGTGGGTAGGCCTCCATTGTAGGATTTAGGCCGATTCTGCCAACCGTTAACCACATTGAACCCATGGTCGAGTTTACATATAGCGGGTTATAGTTTAAATTCACACAGTGGTGTATCTGTGCTATGGTTTAGTTAACTGTCGTTAGGTTATCGTTTGAATTCTAGCACTAAAACTTTGATCCAACCACAATCCAAAGTTTGAATTGTAGTTGAACGATGGTTGAGTCATGTGATTGTTGGAGTTCTAACCACTGTGAATTGTGGTTGTTGTGGTTGAGTTTTACATTATCGTCGAGTTTCATTGAACCATGCCCGAACTGTGGTGTATATATGTTAACCATGGCTTGGGGTCGAGGTTAGGCCCTAGCCCTCAACGTCTGACCTATGGTCTCGTGGGCATGGGCTGATTGGGCAACGAGGCCTAACCCTAACTCCGTCCCCCAACTTGCCATTACATAATTTTTAAATAATACTGTGCAACTATAGTTATTAATAACTACCAGTGGCAGAGTGGTAAGACTGTGTTGCGCATTGAGAGGTTGTGTGTTCGAATCATATGAGGCCCATTCAATCGATAACCAAATTTTTCCACACTATTGGGAGGCCATGTGACAGCCAGCCATTGGTCCACATGTCTCTCCACCATTGGACCACCTCAAACATTAATCAATTAATCACAATGCAATAGAAATCCAACCAATATTACAAGGACAATTGGCGAGAAACCATTGTTCCAAAGAACACAATCATCATGCCTAGTCACCCTGCCCGATCAACGTACCTAACCAACCTGGAATTTTTTTTAGCTATTTAGGAAAATATTTAGAACACGATATTGAGAGAATACAATATTGGTTTTGAGCTATTCAAGTTGTGTTGGGTTCAGGGCGACAAGATCTGCGTTTTGGCACCAGTTTCAACTAGTTTTGAACACTTTGAATTTTGAGCACTTTATAGATCCACTGGATCAAAATTCCCCTAATGTTTAAGGCTTCAAAAAACTTTGAAAATGGAAAAATATGACGAATCACCTCTTCATTTATTGATGTTTCAATTAAGGCATAGTCCTTGCTATTCTTGTTTTCCCAAATAGCAAGTTCCTTATCTAAAGTAGGATTTTTAGGTGCATTGTCTCCTTCTTCAGAAACCCAATTCCACAACTCATGGAAAATCAATGTGTTTTATTTTCCTGGACCACTCATGGTAGTTCTCTTTTCCAGTGAGAACTACTTCTAGTATGGCGATGAGTGAATGCATCATAAAAATATGAATTGGGCCCAAAAAATTAAAATACTTGCAATAGAAACTGATGTCTTTGTAGAAATTTAATACAAAATATGTGTTGCCTGGATTCTCCTGATCTACCAATTATATGCCACTGTTAAATACATAATCTTTTCTAAAAAATCTTTGTGGAATTTGAAACACAATCGCCAATCACAATATCATGAAGAAAGATCAATCACACATAACACTCATAATTTATCGGGAAGCATAAAGTTAAAAACCCCACTATCTTCTATTATGTATTATATCATGGATCATGAAACAATTACATAAAAAGTGCTCCAATCCAAGAGTTCTCAGTACAATAGATAATTGTCTGACACTGTCATATGAAAATTGGCAAGTTACTTAGCCAATTTACTGTCTCCAGATAACTTGCCTCCACTGTGCAATCCCAACTAATAGCAAACCCTGAATGAATGGAATCTTGCTTGCCTTGATTGTGAAATGCTCATGGGCACATCCATTGTGTGTGTGGTTCCATGTGTGCAACCGATAATGTCACAACTAATAGTCAATTTATCCCTTTCACCTACATCTCAACTGGGTCTCCACTGGATCTGACTCTGTATGTGGTTAATAGTAGTAAATATTCAGTTGCATGTGAAGCCATTGATTGTGAATTGATTAATAATTAATTCACTTGATCTCTCACTAGTGTATCTTCAGTTACAACTAGCACAACTACTTTTAACTCACTTAACTGAGTTAAAGTACTTTACAACTTTCATAACTACACTTCCAACTCTGTTACAACTTTGAATCACTCAGTTACAACTAAGTCCACTTGCATGTCCCACCAACCAACCACTCAACTCAAAATTCCTATAGTTAACTGATTTTCCACTTCAGTTAACTATTTCCAAGTGCTCATTGAGAATATATTATTGTTTATCGTCCAACTAATATTAAGGGATAACAATAGTCGACATGCATCTATAAATAGACATGCAATCTATAAATAGAACTTGCACATACATCTATAAATAGACCTCATCTATAAATATATTTTTCTCATGCATATATAAATAGACATCCACCTAAAAATAGCTTGAGGCTCCATCCTAGTGTAGGTGCATAATTTTCACTAGGATCTTCTTGTTGAATCTCAACACTCCCTCTCAACAAGAAAGAGATTACCCTTCACCCCGATCCTGTCTCTATGGTATTCGAATTTTCTCCTGGTGAGCGCCTTCGTCAGAATATATGCATACTAATCTTCTGTAGGAATGTACTGAAGCAACATGATCTTCCTCTGCACACGACCTCTGATATAATGATATCGGATATTTATATGCTTAGATCGATCATGAAACACAAGATTAATCAAGAGTTTAATGCAACTTTGATTATCACAATGAATCATTGTTGGATCTAAATGAGAACTAAACAAACCAACCAAGATATTTTTCATCCAGATAGCCTCACATGCAGCTTGACTTGCTACCATGCATTCTTCTTCCGTTGAACTGAGTGCCACGGATCTCTGCTTCCTGTTGTACCAAGAAATAGTTGTAGATCCAATGCTAAAGATCCCCCTTGATGTTCTCTTTCTGTCCGATAGGCTGCTTGCCCAATTTTCATCCATGAAGCCATGCAACTTCACCTCATCTGTCTGTTTGTACCATAAACCATACTCAGATGTGCCCCTCAGGTATCTAAAGACATGCTTGCCCACCTTCCATTAGGGGAATTTTGAGGTCTAAAATGGGCCTCCTAAGAAAAATGTACAACAAAAATAAACCTTATAAGAACCAATAAGATTCAAGATGATGTTGTCAACCATGGGGCTTGATTCACTATTTTTTAAGTAGAAGGGTAAGAAGATAAAAGAACAATAAAATAATAAAACTACTTTTTTAACTCATATTTTCAACTTATCTCCCAACGTTTTTACTCAAATTTCAAGTGGGAGTACTTATTGGATGCAAAATTTAATTCCTCATCTAAGGAGTACCAATGTTGCATACTTTTGATAGAACTTTCTACACGAAAAATGAGAAATACATGAAAAAACATGATTGCAATCACATTTTTCATGTATTTCTAATTTTTCATGTAGCAGAATCCATCGAAAGTATGCAACATAGGTACTCCTTGGATGAGGAATTAAATTTTGCATCCAACGAGTACTCCCGCTCGAAATTTGAGTAAAACCTTTGGGAGATAAGTTGAAAATATGAGTTGAAAAATCAATTTTTCTTTTTCTTTTTTCCCTCTAAAATTTAATGATGTAATCAAATCTTATTTTATTATTTCCATTATTATTATATAATTTCCTTAGGAGGCCCATTTTAGACCTCAAAATTCCCCTAATACAAAAGATCTTGGTAGGCTTAACCATCGCTTGACTCAGCTGGTTAACCACATAGCAAATGTCTGGTCTTGTGTTCACTAGATACATTAGCGAACCCACTAACTGTCAATAGACAATAGCATCCACTACCTCTCCAGAAGTAGCATCCTCTTTCCTCTAGTTTCCTGGAAGAGGAGTATCCATGGGTTTGCAACCCTCCATATGAAACTTTCCCAATATCTCCTTTGCATACTTGCCTTGAGACACAAAAAGTTCACCATCTCGCTGCCATATTTCCAATATAATGAAATAATGAAGGAGGCCCATATCCTTCATCTCGAACTCCTTTGCAAGGTCCTCCTTGCATGAGTGTATCAACTGCTCATCACCAGTCAACATTAAATCATAAACATAAATAACAATGATTAAAAGCTTACTCTCCACCACAATTTGGTATAGGTTTACATCCGCTTCACTTTTGGTGAAGCCCAGTTCAGTGAAATAGTTGTTTGTCCGAGTGTACCAAGCACGTGGTGCTCGCTTCACCCCATACAATTCTCTTTTGAGTCGGCACACATGTGACTCGCTGCTAAAGATCTCAAATCCTTCAGGTTGCTCTATGTACACCTCTTCCTCAATGATCCCATTGAGAAACACAATCTTCACATACATCTGATGAATGCCCTAGCTCATCTGTGATGAGAGAGCAAGGATGGTCCTTATGGAAGAATACCTTGCGACAGGTGCAAAGGTTTCTTCAAAATCTATCCCCTCGATCTGTGAGAAGCCCTGGGCCACAAATCTGGCCTTGTATTTCTCAACACTCCCATCAGTAGCTTGCTTTACCTTGTAGATCCCTCTCAAACCTACCACTGATTTATCAACCAGCCTTGGAACAATTTCCCAAGCACTGTTTTTGATAATGGAGTCATACTCCTCCACCATTGCATCTACCCATGTGGGATCTTGCACTTTTTCCTGAAAGGAAGATGGCTTACTCACAATACATTTGTTCATGAGAGCCATGTATCCAATAAATCGGTCAGGAGACTATCTTTGTCTGAGCTGTGAAGTAGGGGCTCCTACATTTTGTGCAACATCAATTCTCATCCTATCAACTTCTATAGTATGCATTCTGCTAGTTATGATGGTTGGCTTTTTGAGAGTGGACTCCTCCACTCCATGAACCTCCTCCTGTAGCTGATCCACATCTAGAGACTCATCTTTGGGAACCAATAGTTCCTCCTTCGCATGCAAGTCCAACTCCCTCTCAAGCGACAACTGCATGGTTTTCCCCTCATCAAATTTTATATCCCTTCTGTTTCGGGGAATTAACACCCTAGAGGTTGGTTGGGATACAACCTCCACAGAGCAGGGGCGTACTACTTAACAGAGACTCACACAACCATGCACGTTCAGAAAAACTAAATAGAGAAGAATGAGAGATTTACCCGTTGGTCCTACGTTTGAAGTAGATCCACGTGGAGTCCAAACTCCCTGCAACCGTCCTTCCTCTTTAACCTGAAATACAAGAAGAAACCAGCACAAAGGACAAGTTGTACGGCATATATCTACTCTATATGTTAGTGAGATTCATATAAAACATTAAATAAATCATAATGAATGCTTGTATAACAAATATTCTCATACATAAAAGCATACACTAACACGTTTATTTCAGGAACAGCATGATACTTCTGTATTATAAATAGTACGTACAAAAGTAATCAAGTGGAGAGATCACCTGATCCTTCCAAGGCCTTCGCAGACCGTCGTCCGGATCCGTCCAGCCCTTGCCTCGCTAAGACTCCTTCCAAACGGGTGCATACGAGATAACATATAAAGGGATGTGTATCTCAAGGAAACAAGGGTTTCCTACAATGAACTGGGAAAGTGCAGGAGGCACGGGGAATCAGACTTGGATAGGGAACCAACAGAGTATAATATCAATACTTTCTCTCTCCCTCTTAGGCCATACACATGAGGGCTTTTTATAGTCCCTCCAAGTAGTTTCAGCAGTTGGAAACAGTTGGCCACGGGCTGGGGTGGTTGAACTACCTGAGTAACCAACAACCCAGCGTGAAATTAGGGATTTTTTATATATTTTTTAATCATTTTAATGGCATACGCGGAAAAGTCTAGCTGTACTCGCGTATACACGCGGAAAAGTATGGGCATAGTCGCGTCTGAGGGATTTTACATTGTTTTTAAGTGAATTTGTCCAAGTCTGTAGGAATGGGTGCCCAAAAAGCCATAAAGCAATCATGAATCATGTCAAAGTGAGAAATGATGCTATAACAGATGCCCCCTAATATATGAGGTCAGAAGGGGTACATGATGGCCGAAATGTATTATGCACATAGAAAGAACTTCGCAAGGACAAGAGAGGACTTCACCAGATTTCAGCCTTTACCATGTTTCACTTGTCAGTTCTCCCCCGGTTGGTTATCTCTTCCAATCATATGGAGAGTTTGTTTTGCCTCCTGCAGGACAGACTTATACAGTGTCACTTTTTACTGCCATGGTCATCATAGAGTCGTGCTTTTGTTCAAGGGAAGTCTAGCCTGAGTCGGCCATTCTGCGGTGTCTCTTGACTCATTGAACACCCTGTGAGGTTGGTCAAAGGTACAACCTCCACAGAGCAGGGGCGTACTACTTAACAGAGACTCACACAACCATGCACGTTCAGAAAAACTAAATAGAGCAGAATGAGAGATTTACCCGTTGGTCCTACGTTTGAAGTAGATCCACGTGGAGTCCAAAATCCCTGCAACCGTCCTTCCTCCTTAACCTGAAATACAAGAAGAAACCAGCACAAAGGACAAGTTGTACAGCATATATCTACTCTATATGTTAGTGAGATTCATATAAAACATTAAATAAATCATAATGAATGCTCGTATAACAAATATTCTCATACATTAAAGCATACACTAACACGTTTATTTCGGGAACAACATGATACTTCTGTATTATAAATAGTACGTACAAAAGTAATCAAGTGGAGAGATCACTTGATCCTTCCAAGGCCTTCGCAGACCGTCGTCCGGATCCGTCCAGCCCTTGCCTCGCTAAGACTCCTTCCAAACTGGTGCATACGAGATAACATATAAAGGGATGTGTATCTCAAGGAAACAAGGGTTTCCTACAATGAACTGGGAAAGTGCAGGAGGCACAGGGAATCAGACTTGGATAAGGAATACCAACAGAGTATAATATCAATAATTCTCTCTCCCCCTTAGGCCATACATATGAGGGCTTTTTATAGTCCCTCCAAGTAGTTTCAGCAGTTGGAAACAGTTGGCCACGGGCTGGGGTGGTTGAACTACCTGAGTAACCATCAACCCAACGCGAAATTAGGGATTTTTATATATTTTTTAATCATTTTAATGGCATACGCGAAAAAGTCTAGCTGTACTCGCGTATACACGCGGAAAAACACGGGCATAGTCGCGTATGGAGGATTTTACACTGTTTTTAAGTGAATTTGTCCAAGTCTGTAGGAATGGGTGCCCAAAAGCCATAAAGCAATCATGAATCATGTCAAGGTGAGAAATGATGCTATAACAGATGCCCCCTAATATATGAGGTCAGAAGGGGTACATGATGGCCGAAATGTATTATGCACATAGAAAGAACTTCGCAAGGACAAGAGAGGACTTCTACCTAGGTTCAGCTCTTTACCATGTTTCACTTGTCAGTTCTCCCCCGGTTGGTTATCTCTTCCAATCATATGGAGAGTTTGTTCTGCCTCCTGCATAACAGACTTATACAGTGTCACTTTTTACTGCCATGGTCATCACGAGTCGTGCTTTTGTTCAAGGGAAGTCTAGCCTGAGTCGGCCATTCTGCGGTGTCTCTTGACTCATTAACACCCTAGAGGTTGGTTGGGATACAACCTCCACAGAGCAGGGGCGTACTACTTAACAGAGACTCACACGATCATGCACAGTCATAAAAACGAAATAGAGCAGAACGAGAGGTTTACCCGTTGGTCCTACGTTTGAAGTAGATCCACGTGGAGTTCAAACTCCCTGCAACCGTCCTTCCTCTTTCACCTTAAATACAAGAAGAAACCAGCACAAAGGACAAGTTGTACAGTATATTTCTACTCTATATGTTAGTGAGATTCATATAAAACATTAACTAAATCATTATGAATGCTTGTATAATAAATATTCTTCATACATTAAAGCATACACTAACATGTTTATTTCAGGAACAGCATGGTACTTCTGTATTATAAATAGCATGTACAAAAGTATGAGTGGAGAGATCACCCGATCCTTCCAAGGCCTTCGCAGACCGTCGTCCGGATCCGTCCAGCCCTTGCCTCGCTAAGACTCCTTCCAAACTGGTGCATACGAGATAACATATAAAGGGATGTGTATCTCAAGGAAACAAGGGTTTCCTATAATGAACTGGGAAAGTGCAGGAGGCACGGGGAATCAGACTTGGATAGGGAATACCAACAGAGTATAATATCAATAATTCTCTCTCCCTCTTAGGCCATACACATGAGGGCTTTTTATAGTCCCTCCAATTAGTTTCAGCAGTTGGAAACAGTTGGCCACGGGCTGGGGTGGTTGAACTACCTGAGTAACCATCAACCCAGCGCGAAATTAGGGATTTTTTATATATTTTTTAATCATTTTAATGGCATACGTGGAAAAGTCTAGCTGGACTCGCGTATACACGCGGAAAAGTACGGGCATAGTCGCGTATGGGGGATTTTACACTGTTTTTAAGTGAATTTGTCCAAGTCTGTAGGAATGGGTGCCCAAAAGCCATAAAGCAATCATGAATCATGTCAAGGTGAGAAATGATGCTATAACACCTTCGCATCACATTCATTCGAATATTTGTAAAATACACATGATAATTATGGGGTGTTTCTGTGTACCCCACAAATATCCCAACTTCAGCAGTCGAATCCAACTTCTTCCTGGCGTCCTTGGTCACATGCACATAAACAAATGAGCCAAAAAATATTAAAGTGTGAAACATCTGGTTTCTTACCAGTGAAATATTCTTTAGGTGTACTCATGCCAAGTACTCTATGAGGACAACAACTTTGCATGCTTCCGCCCACAAATGCATTGGTAGGCCTTGATCATGCAACATCGCTCATGTTGCACCCATGATCATTTTGTTCTTCCTCTCCGCGACCCCATTTTGCTGTGGGTTATGAGGTGTTATGAGTTCTCTTCAAATTCCTTATTTGCTGCAAAGTTCTTGAATTCGTTAGAGATGTATTCTCCATCATTATCGCTCCTCAGAGCCATCACTTGCTTCCTCGACTCTTTCTCCACCAATTCCTTAAACTCACAGAACTTTGAGAATGTTTGATCCTTTTTCTTCATGAAGAAGATATAGCATTTATGAGAAAAGTCATCAAAAAAAATACATAGTACTTATGTTTTTTTTTTTAAGCAACCGAGAATGGTCCACACGTCTGTGAGAACTCTCTCAAGGATCCCCGAAGCACAGTTCTCCTTTTCATGAAAGGTGGACTTACATACTTCCCCATGGTGCAACCCTTTCACTGATCTAACTGAGCAAGTGTTCCTATTGGAATTCCAGTAGATATTTGTTGCATGACTTTCAAGGTTCCATGATGAATATGGCCCAATCGCCTATGCCATAACTCGCCCTCATCTTGGCTCACCACTTTTTCTGCCTTGCCCATCATGGCAGTGCAGTCGTCTACCTCCATCTTGTAGAGATTCTTAACTCAAATCCCTATCCTCTTGGCTTGACCCATAGTTTTATGTCGCAGGAAAGCTTTTCCATCGCTAAAAACAATGTCATGGCCTTTGCCCTCCAACATTGCAACCAAGACCAAATTTTTCTTCAGACCTGGAACATGCATAACATCTTTCAATTGAAATGGTTTACTTGACTCCCTCTGAAAGGTAATGGTACCAATTCCAGTCGTAATGTAATGTCCATCGTCACCCATCTCTATATGAATTTAGGGATCTTCCTCCAAGTCACTGAAAAGTTCCTTATCTCCCATCATGTGAAAGGAAGTGCCACTATCCAAATACCACACCGATCCCAATGCACTTGACACCATACATGTGATCAAAGAGAAGTCAATCTCAAATTGTGAGGCAAGGGCCTCACTAGTTGCAGCTCCGACAACCTTCTTATTATTCTTCTTTTGGGGATGGTTAGTAGCAAGATGCCCATGTTCGTGATAGTGAAAACACTTCATCTTGGACATATCTAGCTTCTTCCCTTTAGAATCGAATTTGGAATGTAATTTCTTCCCCTTCCCCTTCTTCGCCTTGGCAGCCAAAGCACAATCCTCTTCATCATCATGCTATGATGAAGAGTCATCTCTAGTGTTCAGCCTAAACTCCTCCTACACTAGATACGACTACAGTCGTTCCCAATCTGAAAATCTTTCTCGTCCATTGACAGAGTCTTCATAACTATGCCAACTCTTAGGAAGTCCCAAGAGAGCCAAGCTCACCAAATAATCATCATCAACAATTATTCCCACACTCCCCAGTTCATCCTGACATTGGACAAACTTCGTGAGATACTTTGGAATGTTGTCGCCCTTTTCCATCTTGATCTTCCTGAGTTTATCTTTGAGCGCCAATTTCCTATTATCACTGCTGCTTTGGAATAGATCCGTCAAAGCCTTCCACATAGCATATGGTGTGCTTTCCCATGGAGGGTTGAGACAATGTGGTCTCGTAGTCCCTCCAAAAGAATCCTCCTCGCCTTTGCCACTTTCTTTTTCCATGCATCAAGATTGGCAGCATCTGATGAAGCAGGCTTAGGAACATCATTGTCAATGAATTCCTTCAAGCCATTATCTTCGAGCACTGCCTCCATCTTGTCCTTCCAAGCAATGTAGTTCGAGCTGCCCTTGAGTGCATACTCTAACCTCAAGCCATTGAAAGCCATTTCGATCTTGAATCAGTTGTAGCACCAAGAAAGTCTTTCTGCAAATTCAAATTCCTTCCACCAACAAACTCAGCTCCTGCTTCAAAATTGCATTCTCCTGTGCTCTGATACCATGTAGAAATTTAATACAAAATATATATTTCCTGGGTTCTCTTTATCTAACAATTATATGCCACCATTAAATACATAATCGCTCCCACAAAATCTTTGCGTAATTTGAAAGACAATCGCCAATCACAATATCATGAAGAAAGATCAATCACACATAACGCAGATAATTTACCGGCAAAACATAAAGCTAAAAACCCCACTATCTTCTATTATGTATTATATCATGGATCATGAAACAATTACATACAAAGCTCCAATCGAAGAGCTCTCAGTACAATAGCAACTGTCTCACACTGTCATACAAAAATTGGCAAGTTCCTTAGCCAATTTATTGTCTCCAGACAACCTGCCTCCACTGCGCAATCCCAGCTAATATCAATCCCTGAATGAATGGAATCCCACTTGCCTTGACTTTGCAATCCTCATGGGCACATCCAATGTGTGTGTGGTTGCATGTGTGCAACCGATAATGTCACAACTAATTGTCAATCTATCCCTTTCACCTACATCTCAACTGGGTCTCCACTGGATCTGACATGCATGTAGTTAATAGTAGTAAAACTTCAGTTGCATGTGAGGCCATTGATTTTGAATTAATTAATAATTAATTTACTTGATCTCTCACTAGTGTATCTTCAGCTACAACTAGCACAACTGAGTTTAACTCACTTAACTGAGTTAAACTACTTTACAACTTTCATAACTACACTTCCAACTCTGTTACAACTTCGAATCACTCAGTTACAACTAAGTCCACTTGCATGTCCCACCAACCAACCACTCAACTCGAAATTCCTATAGCTAACTAATTTTCCACTTCAGTTAACTATTTCCAAGTGCTCATTGAGAATAGATTATTGTTTATTGTTCAACTAATATTAAGAGATAATAATAGTCAACATGTATTTATAAATAGACATGCAACTATAAATAGACCTTCACCAAAAAATTACCTGAAGCTCCATCCTAATGTAAATGCATAATTTACACTAAAATCTTCTTATTAAATCTCAACAAACTTTCTGCAATTAATTAACTAACATACCATTATGTCTTAAAAAAATTATTCAACTAAAGATGAAACCTCTCATTATTCGTACAATATATACCATCATATATGAAGTTCACAAAACACTCCAACACAATCAGATCTCATATGAACTCAATCACACCGAATATATAACATATATGTATTCCATCCAATTCAAAGGACTTTAATATATGATATATATTATATCATATATTATATACCTCCTTACTGTATGTTATATGCCCATCATATAGGCCTCAAAAGGGTTTCGAATGCATAAATTTTATGCTCCTCGTAAATGATTTGGAATGCAAATATTTAACCAACGAATTTTTAATGGAGCAATGCCATTTACCATTAAACTTAAATGTATTGTTGTATTAATGTAGCATGTTTTACGCCCATTAAAAAAAAAATAACTTACCAAACACCAAAAACATTTGACCACAATCTTCAACGCACCATTTGCAGGTTCCAACAGAACGTAGAACTATTAAAAAAAATTAACTTACCAAACACCAACAACATTTGACCACAGTCTTCAACGCACCATTTGCAGGTTCCAACAGAACGTAGAACTAGCAGTCATGCAAACCAACATAGGTTGAATATGAGACCGGGCTCGCATCCTAATTAAATATTATTGAAAATTGTACTAGTTAGTTTTTCTCTCAGATTATATTAGGAAGGACTGTGTGCTCTTCTTTGAGAGATTATACTAGGAAGGACACTGCATGCAAATAGGGAAGTTAGAACCAAAAAAGTTAGAACCAAAATTATATGAGAGTGTCATAAATATTTAAGTTTTCAAAACTTTGTTTGACCAACATGACTTCTCACCAAATCAAATATGCATAATCAAATTCAATAATACACTTAAACACAACATCTTCTAAATTAATCTATTAAAACAATAATGGAGTAGCTAATTAATATTCTAATTAATATAAACCATTTAAACACTTAATAAATTAATGCTAGAGACTTGTAATAATGTGTGAAGTGAGTTTTCCTTAATATTCCTTATTATATTTGATATAAATCAAATTTGCTATTTTTTTACACTCATAAAAAATGATTTTGATCATTGAACAACACAAATAGACTTATAAAATATTTCCTCTTATAGATTTTGAAGTAATGCCAACATTGTACTAGTATAATAAATTTATACTCAACATAAGAAAAGTAGTTAATGTCAATTTAAAATGGTTAACAATAATAAGAAACACAGTATCAATATATTGTTAAATAACTTTATAGGTAATATTTTTTTTACAAAATCTATATTATTCATGAGTCAAATTTAATATATAAATAGTAATAGTAATTATAATAGAAATAAGATAAAGAATCTAAATTTTAAATGAATGTCGATATGTTCTTTCAATATAATATCCTTAAACACTACATAAATAAAAACTAAACATTTATAATAAATAGTTAATCATAGCCTAAATTCTAGTAACATTTTTAAATAAACCTTCGGGCTTTCCAGAAGGCGTGGAATGAGACACTTGCACTTGCCATTAGATTCAAATATTTTCCCTAAATTTTGGTAAGACAGTTGAGAGAACTGGCCTTGAAATTGCAATGTGATGTCCTGCTTTCCATCTGTAAGCACTTGGAAGGACAATAATGTAGTAAAACTTTTGTGGGAGAATAGAAAACATTTACTTTACCATTGAGCTAGTTCTTAATGCCCACCATTGCATAAATTTTGCATGTTTTTCTTGTTGAGATAACGCCTCAATTATTATGCTTACTTATTTTGGATTGGGTTGTTGAGGAAGTTGAGAGATTCTCTCAACTTCTCTCTCTAAGATTAGCATTAGTTCAACTATATATATTTGATGTATCTCTGATTATTGGAATATAGAAATTATTTGTGTGTTATTTTTGTGCGTTTCTGCTCTCTCCAATTTCTAATATGGTATCGGAGCCAGTGCTGGCTTGATTCCCTCATGGGAAGGCCAGGAAAATGTGAGAGTTTATGTTGCTAATTGTCTGTACATAAGTGTGAAATATTTCAGTGTGTTGTAGAATTGTTGTTCGAGTTCCACTGTCGCTGTTAGAAGCAGGAATTATCAGACGCATTGTGGACGATTTCAGTCCTCATATAAATTTTACTGTATCCTACGGCAATAAGCGAATCGGATTAGGAGAGGAGTTATCGCTGGACGTGCAACGCTTTCCAAATCGTTTTGATTACTCTGTCGATTCAGATCATTCCAGGACCTGGTAGACGCGAGCGAGGTAAGCCTGCAAACCATCTGGTTTTCGGCGAAGACACTGCTATTCTCACAGCGGCTGCACACCGCATTTTGAGGATGGTATTTAAAATGGCTAGAGTCTGTGGTCCTCGAGGTGGCCAGACTGTGGATCTTGCGTCTCAACAAAATGCTTCTGTTGACGTTGACACTGTGGAATGGATTCATATTCACAAGACTGGAAAAACTGGAAGTCGTCTGGATTGGTGGGAGAGGTGTTGTATCGCACTCGAGTCAGCGAGGGGATTGGCATATCTTCACGAGCTTGCAGATCCGCCCATAATTCACAGAGACGTGAAGTCAACTAACATATTGCTAGGCGAGAATAAGATTGCCAAGGTAGCCGACTTCAAACTTTCCAAAATTAGTGCACGCACAGGGAGTACAGCTTACGTATCAACTCAAGTCAAAGGAAATATGGTCCAATTTCCAGGAAATTGGGGTGGCTATGCGCAAACTGGCAAACTGCTTTGTGGGGTTGCTTGGAACAGGCATCATCACTAGCTTGCTGCAATACTATTGCCGCCATATACTTGTTAGTGCTAGACTGGACAAACTGGCGGACAAATATGCTGACTTCACTCCTAGTACCTTATCTCTTTTTTGAACTTACCAATTATAATTTTCAACTTCTTTCGTGGTGAAGTAGGAAAGTGGATTGCTTTTGTTGCTATGGTATTAAGGCTATTTTCAAGATATTTTCCAGGTTGGTTGGAGTATGTATTGTAGTGTTGGGTTATAGCTTATATTTGTTGTTGTGAGATTTGTGTATTAGAGAACTAATTATTGAACAAATTAGCATTATTTAAATTAGTCGTTCTCTACGTTCTACAGGGACGAGAGAAAAATTGGCTAATTTGATTGTGTGAATTTGTTATATGCTGATATTGTTGTGCTACGTGCCAAGAGCATCAGTTACAGGTTACAGTATGAGATCCATTTGTGTGAAGCAGGTCAAGTTGTTAGATTAGCTCTTGAACACATTTAGTATTCAGACCATTTTCCTAGCCACTGATGGATAGCCAAAAGTGAAATATCTGACAGATGGTGATTGGTCCATAGGATGGTTCATCACTTGTCAGCTCTTATCGCAGAAGCCCCGACGAGCTGATTGTCAATACTGTTGATCTTGCAAAGTTCATTATTGCTGGTCAGAAACAAATGTATTTTAAATGGGTTGAATGGTAGCTCGAAAATGGTGGAGAAAAGAGCGTTGTCTATGAGATCTCAGGGTGGGTACAAATGTTAATGAAGACCAGGGCAGACAAATGTTTGTATTGATTTAGTGTGTTCTCCATTTCTGTAATGTAGGCATTAAGGGGGGGTGTTGAGATAATGCCTCAATTATTATGCTTACTTAGTTTGGATTGGGTTGTTGAGGAAGTTGAGAGATTCTCTCAACTTCTCTCTCTAAGATTAGCATTAGTTCAACTATATATATTTGATGTATCTCTTATTATTGGAATATAGAAATTATTTGTGTGTTATTTCTGTGCGTTTCTGCTCTCTCCAATTTCTAATATTTCTTGCTGAAATCACGTATGCTTAGTGGTTTGATGAAAGAGAGATAAAAATTTAGTACCGTCATAGGTTTCCATTATGATAGTATGATTATTTATTAACCTTTGAATCCATTTATAGGTGGCCAGTTTGGATCCATTGAATGATCCTCACGTTATAGACGATCATAATGATACGATTAGTTCTTAACTTTCATGTCCGCTAGCATGTGGCAATTTGGGATTCATTGTGTTATTAAGATATCATTTTTTATTGAAATTCCATTGAAATGTGGTAATTTTGGATTATTCAGGGATTGGGATATCATTTTTAAAGTTAGAATGTTTTTTTTTTTAAATGCTATTAACGTGAAATTTTTTATGGAGAAAAATTGATGTGGAAAATATTGTGGAATAAAATGTGTTTGGAAAGATTTGTTTTTGGTAAATATTGATAGGCATTAAAACACTTCATAATACATCTCACATTACCGAAATTATAAAAATTAACTAAATTATAATTTTATTATTATTATTTTTTCTTGCAAAAAAAGTCATACTTTCATTCCTTCGAATCAAAATTGTATTCTATTTATACACTTTAAAAACGTACGTTTTAAGACTTATAGAAAGCCTCACAAAATCCTATGGAGGAATGTAACAAAAATCTCTAGCATATATGTCTCAAACCATAAAAAGCTTTGACTTTGAATCAAAGCCAAATGTAGATCTCATAGTCAACCATAAATAAAATGACAAATGTCCATAACATAGTTCAAGAATAATGAATGTTCCTTAGTGCCAACAAAAAATACCAACATAAATATATATTGGTTGATATAGACAGATATAAAAAAAAAAGAAATGGAGAGAAAATTCTATGGTGTAATCTTATCCTTCACTTGCAAGGTCCTCGTCTACCTTGTCCATAAATGGCCTATGGAGAAACTCATAATGTTCAGGTACTATGTACTCTGTGATGTGCTAGGGACCCTATCCATGACCATACCCTTTTTGGAAAGGTTATCCATTATCTATTTCATTTCCCTGTATATGTGATCACAAGAAAATAAGTGAAAGATCTTTTCAACCTCATAATATCTTGAAGCACAGGAGTAAGCATAAAATTTTGACATTAATGATGATATTTGACCCAGTTTACAAAAGCAGTGAATCACCATAAACTTGAATCCATTCACATCTGTTATCCTTTGCAAAGACTAATAGGGCCTTGAGGGAAATAAACTAGACTAAATTATTTGTACCCCTCCCAAAATGAGTTTGACTTGGAAATGATGATCCTCGGCGAGGAAAATGACAAACCCCCTCTCCCACCCCACTTCTCTAATTAGCCTCCTAGGAAGCTTCATTGAAAAAACTCCATGGGATTGTTCTATCATGGTTATCCAATCTAATATGACGAATTTTGGATTTGGTTGAGGAGTGAGGGAAATTAGAGTGAATCGCCATTCCCTCGGCTACTATCTTCTATGTTAGGGTGAAAATATCCTGAAATATACATTTTCTATGGGCTATCCAAATGCCCCATGTTTCTATCAGAGGTATAAATTTTATAGTTTTAGTGGTCAGGTTTTGAAACCGAGCCCTCCAACATCTTGTGATGCTCTGTCCCTCCCAAATGATTGTTGGACCCAAAGAGGAACTGAAAACGACCCATACTACCTTCGAGAATGGAAAATCTATGAAAATGTGTCTTATCTGTTATTTTGCTACTCTGCATAAGCAGCAGCACCTGAGCACCCGGGGCCTATTTTTGAATTCTTTTGCATCACATCCAAAGTGAGGGCGTTCCTTGTAAGAAGACACCACATGAAAATATGAGACTCAAAGGACACTTCATTTTCCATATGATTTTCCACCACCATTCTTGTTCGAATAGTTTCCCCCTTGGGATTATAAGGAAGTAGTCTAGCTTTTAGGTGTATTGGCCCAAGGGTGAGAAAGACCATATTAGTTCATCCTTTTGATTTTTCAGTCTTACATTTGACTCTTGCAAGGAAAACACATATCTCCTCCATTCTTCCTAATGTTAACTAATCAACATAAGGAATCTTGTCAACCTCCAATTTTGTTTCCATAAATTCAAATGGCGAGGATCTAACACCTGATATAAAGTCGAAATTCATTTTTCCCTGAGCCAATTACAACTTATTCTGAAAGTTTGAATATGTTCCCACTTCTTACCCGAGGATCAATACCTATTATGATGTGCCTCCCATTCTTGACTCTTGACACCAGACCATTGTTGATAGTGTCTAAAGAGTTCAGGACCACTCTCCATACTAACGAATTGTTCTCTCTTCACTTAACTGGAGTGCACAACCAATGTTCCAGACATAAGGGAAATATATATTTACTTGTGACCACCTGAGTCCGCAAATTGTCATTTGTAATTAATCTCCACATGCATTTTGCTGCTAATGCCAACAAGAAATGAAATATGTTTTTGAGACCCCATCTTCCTAAATATTTTGACAACGTTATCATCTGCCATCTTACCCATGGTGCCACATAATGGTCTTTTTGTCTAGCCCACATGAATGAGAAACAAATTCATCTAGCCTTTTCAACCACTCCTTTTGGAATCCAGGCGACGAACATCCAGTAGATTGGAATGGCCTCCAGGACTGATTTGACTAGCATTAGTCTACCTTCCCTCGATAACCATCTAAAGATCCAAACTTTGATTCTCTTTGAGTCGATAACCATCTAAATATCAGCTGGGATGAATCTAATTTTGAGTAATTATTTGGTTTCAAATGAAACCCAAGATATTTGATGCCATATTCAAACTCCCACAATTTGAATGCAAACTTCGTAGAAAAATACCTTCTTTCTTCATTCTCTAAATTAACACATGAAATTATTTCCTAGAATTTATTTACATGCCCATTTCTTTCCCAAAGAGAGTTAACACTTCAAAAAAATTTCCAACTTCATGCATGGAACCATTATAAAAAATTATTATATCATCTACAAAAAGTATATGTGAGATAATCATACCTTGAGAAATGTTTATACTATGAAAGTCGCCTTGCATTATTGCCTCTGCTAGCAAGAGGTTGAGACCTTCCATTTCTAGAAGGAAGAGGAGAGGGGCTATGTTAGAAAATTATACATATAACAGAGCAATGAAACACATAAAATATGCGGAAAACACAAGCACACAAAACACATAAAACCAGAGAGACACACATATACATGGTTCACCCAGTTTGGGCTACGTCCACCCCGAACAACCAATCCTTCCTTTCTATTATCCAGCAAAATAAAGAGACACAATCTACAGCAGATCCACTGTAATATCCTCTATTCTCTCTCACAACCTCCCTATTTGTTTCTCGCTTTGAAAATGCACATGCAATACACAGCTGCAATACAATACCCTCATACAAAGCGGGGGGTTGCCATCTAGGGCAAAAAACCCTAGACTAAACATAACTTCTACAGTCAGATCATCCACCTAATGAACAGCCCAGATTGACTAGAAATTACTATATTTTTACAAGGAAATTTTACATCTGTTTTTAGCAGCGCCCCCGAAACCCCCCGCCAGGGGGGGGGGGGGGGGCTCCATAAAGTCACAACCACCCCCCCTGGACCCCCCAGGCAGCGTTTAATTTGGGGCGGTGTTGCCGCCCCATTAAGGTACAAGGGGTCCAACACTGTGATACAAAATAAACAAGATAATCAGGCTCCACGCCCAACAATCTCCCACTTGGAGACTGATTGTAGCAACTCCACTGCTACTTCATTTGCTGGACAATGACTCCTCTTTGGACCTAGCTATTTCTCATATTCATCGTCATCCTTGAAGACCAATTGAAACTGAGCATAATCTCAATTTCTCCCTGGTTACAACTTTTGTTAGCATATCTGCAGGATTCTAGTTAGTGTGTATCTTTTCCAGCCTCAACTATCCATCTTCCAATACTGACCGTATGAAATGGTACTTGAGATGTATGTGTTTAGTCCTGGAATGAAATGTTGAGTTCTTTGTAAGATGAATAGCACTTTGGCTATCACTGTATAGTGTGCCCATATCATGCTTCTTACCCAATTCATCCATAAACCTTTGTAACCAAATCATTTCTTTACTAGCCTCTGTAGCAGCAACATACTCGGCTTCTGTTGTTGAAAGTGCAACAACACTTTGGATTTTCGAAACCCAACTGACAGCTGTTCCACCTATAGTAAATACATATCCTGTAGTGCTCCTCCTGTTATCTCTGTCACCTGCCATATCTGCATCAACATATCCATGTAGAGAAATGTTTGAACCACCAAAGCATAATGCTTGATTTGTGGTACCTCTCAAATATCTGAGAATCCATTTTACTGCCATCCAATGTTCTTTTCCTGGATTATTCATGTACCTGCTTACAACTCCCACTGCATGTGCAATATCAGGCCTTGTGCAGACCATTGCATACATTAATCTTCCAACTGCTGATGCATATGGAACTTTAGACATATAGTCCATTTCTTCTTGGGTCTTGGGGCACATCTCCTTACTAAGTTTGAAATGGCTAGAAAAATGTGTACTAACTGGTTTTGCATTCTGCATATTAAATCTTTTCAACACCTTTTGTATGTACTCATTCTGAGACAATGTTAATTTGCGATTTTTTCTGTCTCTAGTTATTCTCATACCAAGGATTTCTTTTGCAGCTCCCAAATCCTTCATTGAAAATGAATTTGCCAATTTTCTTTTGAGCACATTTATTTCTTGCATGTTAGACCCTGCAACAAGCGTGTCATCTACATACAATAACAATATAATATAGCTGCCATCATTTTGCCTTTTCAGATAAACACAATGATCAGAGTGACATCTAGTATAACCTTGTTTAGACATAAACTTGTAAAATTTTAGATACCACTTCCTTGGAGCTTGTTTTAAGCCATACAAGCTCTTCTTTAACCTGCACACTAATTTTTCTTTCCCTTTGACCTCATATCCTTCTGGTTGCTCCATATAGATATCTTCCTCCAAATATCCATGGAGAAATGTTGTCTTTACATCTAACTGTTCAAGATGTAAATCTTCTGCTGCTACAAGACTTAAAATAGTTCTGATTGAAGTCATCTTAACAATAGGAGAAAATATTTCATCAAAATCAATACCTTTCTTTTGTGCAAACCCCTTCACCATAAGTCTAGCTTTGTGCCTCTGTTTTCCTCCATCTTCTTCTTTCAGCGTGTAAACCCATTTATTCTGCAGTGTAGTTTTACCTGCTAGAAACTTGACTAAGTCCCAAGTTTGGTTATGCATTAGGGAGTCCATCTCTTCTTCCATGGCTAGCTCCCACTTCTTCCTGGTTTCAACCTGCATTGCTTCTTCATAACATTCGGGTTCACCAGAATCAGTCAACAATAAATAATATAATGAAGGAGAGTATCGTTCAGGGGGTCTACTTATCCTGGTAGATCTTCTAACATCACTTTCATGTGTTTGAGGTGCCTATTGCTATTGTGGTGGTTGTTGCTATTGTGGCTCTTGATTATTATTATTTTTAGGCACCTTTACCTTTCTGTGATCTCATCAAGAACTGTGTATTCTTTGTTTTCTTTTTCCTGTTTCTTTTCCTGCAACTGATTCTTATACAATACCTTTTTCATTGAATATTACATCTCTGCTCCTAATGATTTTGTGATTTTCATAATCATATAAGCGATAACCAAAATCATTAACACCATATCCAATAAAGGTACATTTCTTTGATTTTTCCTCAATCTTTGTTCTATTTTCTTTATTAATATGGACAAAGGCCTCACAGCCAAAAGGCTTTAAAAAAGAGTAGTTTACCTTTTTACTTGTCCATGCTTCCTCTGGAATACCACCATCCAAAGAACTTGAAGGCCCTATGTTTATTAGATAAACAACAGTATCTATAGCTCTGCCCAAAATTGTAAAGGCAATCTTGCATGCAATCTCATGCACCTTGCACGCTCCATGATTGTTCTATTCATCCTTTCTGACACACCATTTTCTTGTGATGTTCTTGGAACTGTCTTTTCTCTGCGAATTCCATGCTCTGAACAGTACCTATCAAACTCTTTGCTGCAATATTCACCTCCATTGTCTAATATGAGACACTTCAACTTCTTTCCTGTCTCAATCTCAACCAAATATTTCCATTTTTTGAAAATATCATATACATTAGATTTATTCTGAATAAAATAAATCCAAGTTTTTCTAGTTGCATCATCAATAAAAGTAACATAATAATGAGAGCCACCAAGAGATGATACTTGAGTAGGTCCCCATACATCTGTATGCACAAGCTCTAATTTTTCACTCTTCTTTTCTTTCCCAACTCTGAGAAATCTGGCTCTCTTTTGTTTTCCATAAATGCAATTCTCACAGAAATCCAAATCAACATTCTTCAAACCCGGTAACAAATTTCTTGAGTGAAGAATCTTCATCCCCTTCTCACTCATGTGTCCAAGCCTATGATGCCATAATGCTACATCTGCTCCTTTGGAAGTTAAAGCATTAACAAAGTTAGAAATACCATTGCATAAATACAATGTACCAACATTTTTTCCTTTTGCTATTACCATTGCTCCTTTGACGGCCTTCCAAGTTTTATCTGTGAAAGTTGTCACAAAACCTTCACTGCCTAACTGCCCTGTTGAAATCAGATTTTTCTTCAAATATGGAACATGCCTTGCCTCCTTTAATAGCCATTGGTTTCCATTCTGTTGTTTTACAAGAACTTTACCCATTCCAAGAATTTTACAGGGTTTATCATCACCCAAACGAACTTGTCCAAAATCTCCTTGAACATAGTCATGAAAATATTTCTTATCAGGTGTGGCATGGGATGAAGCCCCTGAATCTACAACCCAAGAATCAGTAACATTTTCAAAAGAAAGAATCAAAGCATCTTGTAACAAATCACCTGTCACATTTTCTTCGTGATTGTTTTCTTGCTGTGTGTCTCCTTCTTTTCCCTTCTGAGATCTACAATCTTTCTTTAGGTGTCCTTTCTTTCCACATTTCTGGCACACTATCCCCGATCTAGAATTGGATATGCCTTTTCTTGATTTACTGCGATATCCAGAGCTCTTTCCTCTTTCCATTCTTCTTCCCCTAGACTCTGCACTCAAAGCATTACCCGATGTCTCAACGGAGATTTTCCGTCGCATTTCCTCACTAAGGATAGCACCAAAAACATCATCAAACTTTAAAGTACTAGATCCAAAGATAGAGTTACTAATGGCCATAACTAAACCATTCCAGCTTTCTGGAAATGAGCACATAAATAAAAGAGCCCTAACTTCATCATCAAAGTTTACCCCTACAGAACTTAACTGACTGGTAACAGTATTAAAATCATTTAAATGGTCTACAACAAATCCACCTTCTGACATCTTCATATTAAATAAACGTTTCATAAGAAATACCTTGTTTGAGGCCGAGGGTTTTTCATATAATTTCGCCAACGCCTTAATCAAACCCTATGTTGTTTTTTCCTTCGAAATATTGAAGGCTACTGACACCGTGAGGCACAACGGTATTGTTCCGAGTGCCTTTCTATCGAGAATATCCCATTCTATGTTTGTCATATTCGTCGGCTTCTTTGTTTTTACGCTCAATGGTAGGTACAGATCTTTCTGATACAGATAGTCTTTCATCTGCATCTTCCACAGCGGGAAGTTTTGGCCATTAAATTTCTCGACCCTAAAATTACCATCTTCCACCATTGCTCCCACTCGAACCAGGAACCCTTCTTTCCTGCGAGTTTATCAGCCAAATATACCTTCGGCTCTGATACAAGTTGTTATAAAATTATATATATAATAGAGCAATGAAACACATAAAATATGCGGAAAACACAAGCACACAAAACACATAAAACGAGAGAGACACAAATATACGTTTTTCACCCAGTTTGGGCTACGTCCACCCTAAAAAACCAGTCCTTCCTTTCTATTATCCAGCAAAATGAAGAGACACAACCTACAGTAGATCCGATGTAATATCCTCTATTCTCTCTCACAGTCTCCCTATCTGTTTCTCACTCTAAGAATGCACATGAAATACATAGCCACAATAAAATACCTGAGGGGTTGTCATCTAGGGCAAAAAATCCTAAACTAAACATAACTTCTACCGTCAGATCATCCACCTAATGAACGGCCTAGAATGACTAGAAATTACTATATTTTTACAAGGCAATTTTACATCTGTTTTTAGCTTTGGGGGTGCTGCCCCCGAAACCCCCCGCCAGGGGGGGGACTCCATAAAGTCACAGCCACCCCCCCTGGACCCCTCAGGTAGCGTTTAATTTTGGGCGGCGTTGCCGCCCCATTAAGGTACAGGGGTCCAATGCTGTGATATAAAATAAACAAGATAATCAGGCTCCACACCCAACAGGCTAAAGGGTAGCCTTTCCTTAAGCCTCTAGTTCCATGAAAGAATTGATAAGTTGATACATTAATTAGGAATACGAAGGAGACAAATTGAATGCATCACATGGTACAATTGAAAAAAGGAGGATGGAATCCAGTATGAGTGAGGATGAGCCTAAGGTAGACCCAACTTACTCTATCATAGGCTTTCAAAAGGTTGATTTTGAGGACTGCACCTTTTAGCTATTAAGTCTTAATGATATGCAAGCCTTCTTGAGAAACCCCTATTGCTTCATGAATTTGTCTTCCATCTAGAAATTTGAACTTCTCTTTGGAAATAGACCTGGATAGTATTTGCTTTATCCTTCAAGCAATGGATTTAGCTATAAATTTATATATATTGTTAAATAAAGAGATAGGAAAAAATTCTTCGAAGGAGTATGGATTATCCCCCTTCAGGATAAGAGGGATAAATTTGGAATTTAAAGTTGCCAAGACCCTACTCTATTCTTTAGAATCATTTATTACTTTCAGTAATTGTTGGATTATCACCTCTAACAATGTAGAGAAATCTTTAATTATTGATGAAAACGATTTATGGGGGTTTTTCATTTTCAATATTTTTATTGGTATCGATCCTAGGACCTGTGGGTTATGGCCTACTAACTTGTTCGCAATATTTAAAATCCTCCATCATTAACAATTTCATGTATAGCCTCACATCGGTCTACCTAGGATGTTAATTTCTATATTAGATATTGTCCTACCCTTTTGACAATTACACCTTCTAGAACTCATTCTTGTTGATTTTTGGAGGATGGGTCGATGCTCCTACAGTAGAATCCCAAGGTACAAAAATTTATGACATATTGGTCATATGCTTCTGGTCTTCTCGTGACAAATTTAACTCATGAGCTACACCACACCTTTGCAGTAACAAGTCTACACCTTGCTACACGATACCTTACCAAACTTTCTCCCAAGTTTGGGCTTTTGGCATCTTCTTATTTCTCTTCTCTGGAACCCTATGAGCACTCATTTCTCTAGGCTATTGAAAATATTCTCACCTTCCTCTTCTGTCACGTACAAAGAGAAAACGAATTAATTACCATATCTTCAATCACTTGTGCCTTCTTAACTACTTCTCCTCCAGACTACATGTAGTAAACTTCTGCACTGTAATACCACTTGATGAAAATGGTTTATTGGGGTTTATCATTTTCAATATTTTTATTGGTCTTAATCTTGGGACCTGTGAGTTATGGTCCACAAAATTTTTCACATTCTTTTAAATCCTCTGTCATGCACACCTATATGTATAGTCTCACATTGGTCTACTCGCATTATTAATTTCCACATTAGATATTATCCTACCTTTTTTACAATCATGCCTTCTATAACTTAATCTCGTTGATTTTCAGAGGATGGGTTGATTCTTATGCATCAATTTACCACCCATCTAGACCTGGGCTTTTGTCCTTTTGAAAACTAGTTAATACCTCCTTCAACTCTTCGAGGGTAACTTCAACTTGCAGATCTTCTATATCCTCCTTCCTTACATAACTTAGGAATAGTTGATATACTAGTTATATCTACAATGAAAGTTTGAGCATCTTCTTTAAAGAGCGATTGAAAATGAGACTTACCCATGGAAAATTTTAGGGGCTAATATTCACAGGTGGGCTAATTTTCCATGCTTTTTCCAAAAAAAAAATTCGTCAATTTCCATTTTTTTTCCAAAATGATTTGCCCAAATTTTATACTACACCATTATTTTACCTTAAAAATCGCCAAAATATTATATTGACTAATATAAACTCATTAGAAATATAAATATTTCTACAAAAATATCAACAAAAATTTCACATTTTTCATATTAGGGAATAGTAAGATTCACCAATTTTTGTAAACTTTAAAATAAACTTCCATCCTTAAAATTTTCCTTAGACTTACCCATCTCTTCCAATCCTTTAAAATAGGACAATTATATATCTCCCTGATCCTTCATACTCCATATAATGTTTTTCACCTTTAGTGTTTTTACATATGCGTGAAAAAACTGTATTTCCGTCCCCACATTCAAGCCAAACTGCTTTTCTCTTGAGCCACCATGTTTCTTTTCTCAAGGCCAATATTTTCTTCTTATTTTTTCCAATGATTGTAAGGCTTCCTTGAAACAGCTTTAGAAAATTATTCCTCACCTGTTTCAAATAAAACCTTCAACTTCTACTCTATCTTCATTATATCAAATTCCTCTTTTTATCATTTTTGTTTTTCCCGAGCCTTTATGTGATCTTTCAAATTCTTGAGGTTTGATTCAAAATGCTCTGCTACTAAAATACTAGCCCTTTGGTTAATTAGGTTGAATTCCAACAAGAAAATGTAGTACACACACTAGTGTGGGACCAATAGGTCCTAGCGATACATTAGTGTGATGACCAAATTAATTAATTAATTTGGTGCAATGTCTAATTTAATTTCCCCTTAATTAAATTAGACAATAAAATGTAATCTTATCTCATGATCACTTGTAACTGTTAACTCAGTGTGATAAGCTCAGTTAGCTCATGTATTTCGAGTTGAGGATGGTTGGTGAGGCATGCAGAGTAATTCTATTAGTTATGGAGTTTGAATTGTAGTTGGTGCATTATTTTAATGCATGAGTAATCAGTTAACTCAGTTAGGTGAGTTAGAGTCAATTGAACTAGTTGTAACTATTTGTTGCACTAGTGAGATATCAAGTGAATTAAATATTATATAATTCACAATCAGTGATCTTCCATGCAACTGATGATTTACTATTAATAGTTTCATGCATGTTAGTTCCAATGGAGACCCAGTTGAGACAAAGGTTAAAGGGATGTTAACTATCAGTTGTGTGATTAGTAAATTTCCTGCATGCAACCAGACATCCATTGGAATGCCCATGATCCTTGCACAATTTTGGAAGGCAAAAATTCTTAAAGAATAGGGATTCCATTAATAAGAATTTTGCAAGCAAGGAAGGTTGTTTAGAGGCTAAGAATTGGCTAAGTGTTGGCCAGTTTTGTCCAGGACAATGTGAGAGAGTTGTGAGAGTGCAGGAGACTCTTGTGGGAAGAGTGCATTGTAATTGTTTCATGATTCCATGGTTAATATAGAATAGAAGATAGAGGGGTTTTCAGAAGCAATCTTTCCCTAGGAAATTATCTGTGTTGTGGTTTTATTTGATTCTTTCTTTGCTTCATGTGATTGGAGATTTTGTTTAATTTTCGCAATTGATTTGTAGAAGGATTCAATATCTAGCTTTAGTAAATTTTTAGATTAGATTGAATCCATTTATATAAATATGATTGTATAATTTCTACATGGTATCAAGGCACAAGAAATCACTATAGTTGAGGAGAAGCTGAGTTTGTGACTAAATATAATTCGAATTTTCAAAAGACATTCTTGGTGCGACAGGCGATTCAGGATCGAAATGTATTTCAATGGCTTGATATTGGAGTATGAACTTGAGGGCAGCTCTAACTATATTGCTTGGAAAGATAGGATGGAGGTAGTACTAGAGGAAAATGGGTTGAAAGAATTCATTGACAATGGTGTTCCCAAACCCATTGTAGCAGATGCTACAAATCTTGATCCTTGGAAAAAGAAGGTTGCAAAGGTGAGGAGGATCTTATTGGAGGGAGTACGAGACCACATTGTCTCAAGTCTCCATGGAAAAGCAACACCATATGCAATGTGGAAAGCTTTGACAATTCTATTTCAGAGTAGTGGTGATGATAGAAAATTGGCACTGAAGGATAAACTCAAGAAAATAAAAATGGAGAAAGGCGACACCATACCGAAATATTTAACAAAGTTTGACCAATGTTTGGATGAGCTAGGGAGCGTTGGAATTACTGTCGCAGATGATGAATTCGTGAGCCTAGCCCTTCTAGGACTTCCCAAGAGTTGGCACAGTTATCAGGACTCTGTCAATGGAAGGGTAAAGCTACCAAAATTGGGAACGAATTTGGTCAAATTTGGTGCAAGAAGAATTCAGGCAGAATACCAAGGATGGTTCTTCATCTACGCATGATGATGAATAATGTTGTGCTTTGGCTGCCAAGGCAAAGAAGGGGAAAGGAAATAAATTTCATTCCAAATTTGAGTCCAACAAATATGGCAAGAAGCGCAACATGTCCAAAGTGAAGTGTTTTCACTGTCACGAGCATGGACATTATGCCACTAATTGTCCACAAAATAAGAATAACAAGAAGGCTTCAGGATCTGCAGCTGGTGAGGCTTTGGCCTCACAATTTTAGCTTTAATTCTCGCTCATTATGTGCATGGTGTCAAGTGCAATGGGATCGGTGTGGTAAATTGGATAGTGGTGCATCCTTTCACATGACGGGAGACAAAGAAATTTTCAGTAGCTTGGAGCAGAAGGACCTCTAGATGCATATCGAAATGGGTGATGAAGGGCAGTATAGTGCTACCGGGATTGGTACAGTTAGCTTCCATAGACATTCAGGTAAACCCTTTCAATTAAAATATGTAATGCATGTATTAGGATTGAAGAAAAGTTTGGTCTCAGTTGCAATGTTGGAGGATAGAGGCTATGATGTTATTTTAAGTGAGGTAAAATCTTTCCTACGACACGAAAAAATAGGACAAGCCAAAAAGATCAGGATTCGAGTTAAGAATCTCTATAAACTTGATGTAGATGCTTGCGCAACATTGATGGGTAAGGAGGACAAAGTGGTGAGCCGGGATGAGGGTGAGTTATTGCATAGGAAATTGGGCCATCTACATAGCGGAGACTTGAAGGTCATGCAATAGATTTCTACAGGTCTTCCCAAGGGTACTCTTGCATAGTCAGACACATGCAAGGGATGTACTATGGGGAAGTATGAAAAAGACACTTTTCACGAGAAGGAGAACCGAGCCTCGGAGATCCTTGAGAGAGTTCACTCAGACGTGTGTGGACCATTATCTACTGATTCGACAACAAAGCATAAGTAATATGTGATATTTGTCAATGAATTTTCTAGAAAGTGCTGGATCTACTTCGTGCAGAAGAAAGATCAGACGTTCTCAAAATTTCTTGAGTTCAAATCACTGGTGGAGAAAGACACGGGGAATCATGTGAAGGCTCTTAGGAGCGAAAATGGTGGTGAGTACATCTCCAATGAATTCAAGAAATTTTGCAGCAAAGAAGGAATTCAGAGAGTTGATTGTGCCTCATAACCCACAGCAAAATGTGGTCGCAGAAAGAAAGACAGAACAATTGTGGGTGCAGAACAAGCACAGAGATTCACTCAATGAACCTCTAACATATCACGTGTAATCATAACATAATTAAAAATACCCTTAATTTGAGTACATATTGGAAAATTCCTCTAAATATGACATTATTTAACCCCCTACCAATATAAACCCAATACACCTTCCCAATTTAAAAAGCCCCTAATTTCAATATATATTGTAGGTATCCATTTTTTCATTAACATTTTTTATACCCCTATATATTTTTTCATTAACTTTGAGCTCTATTTTTTATATATGACAATCTAAAAACCCTTTACCCCCTATATATCCCCCAATATATTATGTCATTTTTTCCTCATTATATATCCCCCAATATGAACCCACATGCTATGGTATTGATCCCACAGTGAAAGCCCCGTGAGCACAAGCGTTGTTGCATGATCAAGGCCTACTGTTACATTTGTGGGTGGAGGCATGCAACAAAATGATATTTTTTCAAAACCTTTGTCCTCATCGGATACTTGGCATGAGTACACCAGAAGAGGCTTTTACTGGTAAGAAACTTGATGTTTCATATTTTAATATTTTTGGCTCATCTATTTATGTGCATGTGAGCACAGACACCAAGAAGAAGCTCGAACCAAAAACTAAGATTGGGATATTTTTGGGGTACACTAAAACTCCCCACAACTATCAGGTGTATTTACCAAATAATAGAATGACTGTTGTGCTACGGGATATAAAATTTGATAAGGAGAAACCCATGCGATTATCCCTTGAGAGGGAGATGTATTTGCATGCAGAGGAGAAACACTTGGTTCCCAAGAATGAGCCTCAAGATGTGGAGCAGCCACATGTGAAGGAGCATGGAGTGGAAAAAAAACTCATGCAGAGCCATCTACCAGAAATGGTAGAAGGTGCACCACAGAAGTTGATAAATTGAGACTTGATGTAGCAGAGAATGTAGGAGCGCCTACTTCAATGCACAGACAGAGATAGTCTCCAGACATGTTTACTGGATACATGGCTCTTATGAGCAAGTGTATTGTGATAGAACCATCTTCCTTTCAGGAAGCACTGCAGCAACCAATTTGGGTTGATGCTATGGTAGAGGAGTATGACTCTGTCGTCAAGAATAGTGCATGGGAGGTTGTCCCAAGACCGGTCGGAAAATTAGTGGTTGGATCTAGATGGATCTATATGGTGAAGCAAGCAGCAAATGGGAGTGTGGAGAAGTCCAAGGCCAGATTTTTGGCCCAGGGATTCTCACAAGTTGAGGGGATTGACTATTAAGAGACTTTCACACCAGTCGCGAGGTACTCTTCCATTATATATATCCTTGCACTCTCAGCACATATGGGGTGGCACATTCATCATATGGATGTGAAAAATGTGTTTCTCAATGGAGTTATTGAGGAAGAAGTGTACATAGAGCAACCAAAAGGTTTCGATATCTTTGACGGTGAGTCACATGTGTGTTGACTCAAGAGAGCACTATATGAGTTGAAGCAAGCACCTTGTGCTTGGTACACTCGGATTGACAGCTATTTCACTGGGTTGGGCCTAACCAAAAGTGAAGCAGATGGAAACCTATACCAAATTCTGGTTGATGGTAATGTCTTGATTATTGTACTTTATTTTGATGATCTAATTTTGACAAGTGATGAGCAACTGATAAACTCATGCAAGGAGGATCTTGCAAGGGAGCTCGAAATGAAGGACATGGGACTCCTTCACTATTTCCTTGGTTTGGAAATATGGCAATGGGATGATGAAATTTGTGTTTCTCAAGGAAAGTATGCCAAAGAGAGACTGGGTAAGTCTCACATGGAGAGTTGTAAACCCATGGACACTCATCTTCCAAAAAATTGGAGGAAAGAGAATGCTACTTCTAGAGAAGTAGTGGACACTACTTTCTACAGCCAGTTAGTGGGTTCACTGATGTACTTGGTGAACACTAGACCAGACATTTGCTATGCAATTAACCAGCTGAGTCAAGCTATGGTTAAGCCGACCAAGCTCTTTTGGAAGGCGGGGATGCATGTCTTGAGATATCTCAGGGGCACTACAGAGTATGAATTATGGTATAGACGGACAAAGGGAGTGAAGCTTCAAGGCTTCACGGATGCAGATTTGGCAGGCAAACCATCAGATAGAAAGAGCACATTGGGACAGATCTTCAACATAGGATCGACAATAGTTTCTTGGTACAGCAGGAAGCAATGATCTATGGCACTCAGTTCAACCGAGGCAGAATAGATGGCAGAAAGTCAAGCTTCATGTGAGGCCATCTAGATGAGAAATATCCTAGTTGGTTTTTTTGGTTCTCAGATGGACTCGAATGTGATACATTGTGATAACCAGAGTTGCATTAAACTCTCGGTTAATCCGGTGTTTCATGACAGGTCCAAGCACATAGACATACGATACCACCATCTTAGAGATTGTGTTCAGAGGAGCATTATGTTACTTCAATACGTTCACACGGAAGATTAGGATGTAGATAATCTAATGAAGGCACTCGCCAGGAGAAAATTCGAATAACATAGAGGTAGGATCAGGGTGGAAGATAATCCCTTTCTCGTTGAAAGGGAGTGTTGAATTCCAGCAAGAAATTGCAGCACACACACTAGTGTGGGACCAATAGGTCCTAGCAATACATTAGTGTGATGGCCAAATTAATTAATTAATTTGGTCCAGTGTCTAATTTAATTTCCCCTTAATTAGATTAGACAATAAAATGTAATCTTATCTCATGATCACTTGTAACAGTTAACTGAGTGTGATAAACTCTTTTAACTCATGTATTTCGAGTTGAGGGTGGTTGGTGAGGCATGCAAAGTAATTATATTAGTTATGGAGTTCGAATTGAAATTGGTGCATTGTTTAATGAATGAGTAATCAGTTAACTCAGTTAGGTGAGTTAGAGTCATTTGAACTAGTTGTAACACTTTGTTGCACTAGTGAGAGATCACGTGAATTAAGTATTATTTAATTCATAATCAGTGATCTGGCATGCAACTGATGATTTACTATTAATAGTTGCATGCATGTCAGTTCCAATGGAAACCCAGTTGATACAAAGGTTAAAGGGATGTTAACTATCAGTTTTGTGATTAGTAGGTGTTGAGAGTAATTCCTTTTCCATTTGGTGTAGTGGCTCCGACTGGGGATGAAGGGACCAGTTTCCCAATAAGGATGATTTTTGGGTGTGTTTTGTTTATATAACATGCAATGTGAAATTATTTTAATCTATAGCATGCATTTATCTAGCACTTATCTATTATACTATATACCCAGGGTGTTTCTTCCTTTATGTGATCTAAAGAGATATCCTCCAACTATTAGTAATGGAGATTATTTAATAGTTGAAAGAGATGAGAATTATGTAAAGATGATTATTTTAACAAAATAGTTTGATTAAAAGAATTGTGAAAATTATATCGCATTCATATGTGTGATTATATATTATATAAGAAATCATAGACAAATATTAGTACAAAATTTCATTTAACATTCATTTATGATAACAGTTCAAATATATAATGCAAGTAAAAAGATAATTGTCAATCTAGAAAGAAAAAATTAATACAAGTGAATAGAAGTACCATATGTACGAAGTCCTACTCGTGTAAACTGACAGTATATTCTTTGCTTCTCTGCACTTTCAAGAAATTTAAAGAGTACAATAGTGCAACATCAATTAAGCAACTTGAAATGTCAAAAGATAACAGACTGTGTTCCATTAATCCATCAAAGCATTTACAAACTTACAGAAGTGCATTCTTTGCAAATGTTTTTGACAAATTTATGGGCCCTTCTCTAAATGTATGAAAAGGGTTTAAATACTAAACTAAATATGTTTAAAAATAGATTATTACATAAAAAAGGAGGAGGTTTCAAACAACCATCCTCGTAAGAAAAAATTTAACTGCAATCTAGGAAAATAAAGTAACAACATAACTTATGAGTTCTGATCCTCCATTTGGATTTGATCTCGAAGTTGACAAATATATAGCATGGGTTTAAGTTGAGCTAGTTGTGAAATTATTAATCAGAACTGTCCCTTGAATAGTGCATTTGAGAGTGATGGCTGCGATATTTTTTTTGAATCAGTTAATGACTGCAGGGTTTGGTACTGATGATAAGGTTTGATCAGAAAATTCTAATAATTTTCTTGATCAAACTTATTTACTTTTTTAATCATTTCTTCTTGCATTTCTGTCCTTTTTTTCCACTATGAATCCAACAACTTGATTTTTGAGAGCACTTCAAATGTGGACTCTTTGATAAGCTCAAATTTCAAAATTTGTTTACATACATATTCCATAATTTCCTTTGTTAACTTTGATGCTTTTGTTGTTGCTTTGTCCTCTTGCCTTAACTGTGCTTCCCAATCTTTAAATAAGATTTCCTTGTGAAATTTATCTAGTTGGGGTAGATCAGCTTCCTTTCCTGAGTCTGATGCTTTCCATTGAATGTGTTCATTTATTTTCTTATTAATTTTCTCACACTCAAGTTTCTGGATAGCCACTTGCTGGATCAGGATTTCACTTGAATCATAATAAGAGCTATTAATGGAAGCTTGTTGGCAAAATACTTCTTGTTGTTGTTTTATCTTAGCATTCACTTCCAATGCTTCCCTTATGAATTTCTCTACCTGTGGATAGCTTTGTAATTTTTTTTATTGCTTCTTCCAGTTGCATTTTCTTTTATGTAAGTTGGACCTGATGCTGTAAAGTTAATATTTCAAAATCCTTTTGAAACTCAGACATTTTCAATTCCATTTGCCTTCTAGAGTTAGAATTTTCTTGCTCTAACAGTCTCTTTAAATCTTGTATTTTGTCTTCTCTCTACTTCAGTAACAATTGAACTTCAGTGGCCTTATCATTAGTGGTAGTAGCATATGCCCCTGCAAGCTGTGATAGCTTGGTTAAATGTTCAGTAGGATTAGCTAGAGGATCCTTCCATAGAACATCAACAGATTCATTTGTAATATTAGAGACTGTATCATCAATTCTTCTCCTTTTTCTTCTTTTGACTACAGCCTTATGATTAGGACTGTAGATGACATCTAGTGAAGAAATTTCTTCAATTTTTCAAACTATCTGCTCTGTGGCATAGGCCAGAATGATCTCTCGATCATGAGTTTCAGGTACTTGTTGGAGCAGAGTAGAAGTTTCTACTAATTTTTTAGAATGTTCTGGCATCTGAAAACTGGTAGTTTGATCAGTATTAGGATTTGGTTGATACGTTTGTAGTGCCTTAGAAAAATTATCCCATTCAGTCTTCAAATCCTTTGGCTGAGATTTTTCTGCCTTATCAGATGTATTTTTGTTGTGCTGAACTTCTTGGGAAGACAATTTAGTTCCATTAATTCCTCCTTTCTCTTTCATCTCAATCTCTTTAATTACTTGATCAATTACCTTTTCTGGGCTCTGATTTATGTTTCAGATTCATTATCAGAATTATCCGAATTCTGAGAATCGTGTTCTGATTGCCCTGAATAATTTTTAGACATGTCTTTAGCTTCATTATCTGAGCTAATACTTGGATTCGGTTTGTTGACATCTTCAATAGTCAATAAATCCAAAGGATTTTTATGTGTTTTTCTTCAATAGTCCCCATTTGGTAGAAATAAATGGGGGGTGTTGTATAGTACAACAGTAGGTTGCATGCATGCAACCAACCATCCATTGGAGTGCCCATGATCCTTGCATAGTTTTGGAAGGCCAAATTCCTAAATAATAGGGATTGAATTCATCAGAAATTGCGAAAGCAAGGAAGGTTTTTTAGAGGCTGAGAATTGGCTAAGTGTTGGCCAGTTTTGTCCAGGACAGTGTGAGACATTTTTGAGAGTGCAGGAGACTCTTGTGAGAAGAGTGTGCATTGTAATTGTTTCATGATTCCATGGTTAATATACAGTAGAAGATAGAGGGGTTTTGAGAAGCAAGCTTTCCCTGAGAAATTATCTGTGTTGTGGTTTGATTTGATTCTTTCTTTGCTTCATGTGATTGGCGATTGTGTTTAATTTTTGCAATTGATTTGTAGAAGGATTCAGTATCTAGATTTAGTAGATTGTTAGATCGGATTGAATCCATTGATATACATATGTTTGTATAATTTCTACAAATTTTATTCCAATTTTTCTTCATCAAATTTGCAAATTCCTCCTCTAGTGACTGGGATGAGTTAATTTTAAAAGGGCTTGGTATTTTTTTTATTCCTCCTTTGATTTCCAAAAGGATGGGGGAATGATCTAATTCTCCCCCTACATCAATCCATTGTCTAAATAGAGTCAAGCTATCCAATATATGCTCAAATAATAGAAATAAATCTAACTTTTTTACTGTTGAAGTTTGCAACAAGAAATAGTGAAATTGGCATCCAAAAACAACTTCCATGATCCTAGTGAAAATTAAGCACCTACACTAGGGTGGGGCCCACACAGGCTATTTTTAGATGCATGTCTATTTTTATTATCCTTTAATATTATATGGACATTAAACTATAATCTATTCTCAATGAGAACTTGGAAATAGTTAACTAAAGTGGAAAATCAGTTAGCTAAGTGAATTTTGAGTTAAGTGGTTGGTTGGTAGGACATTCAGGTTGAATTTAGTTGTAACTGAGTGATTCTAGCTGTAACAGAGTTGGAATTGTAGTGGTGCATGAGTTGTGTAAGTTGTAAATCATTTTAACTCAGTTGAGTGAGTTAAAGTCAGTTGTGCTAGTTGTAACTGTAGATACACTAGTGAGAGATCAAGTTAATTAAATATTAATTAATTCAAAATCAATGATCTCACATGCAACTTATGTTTTTACTATTATTAACTGCATGCATGTCAGTTCCAGTGGAGACCCTGTTTAGATCTAGGTGAAAGGGAAGTGTAACTATCAGTTGTGATATTAGTAGACTACCCAGGTGTAGTTATAACACCACAAGATGCCCATGATACTCAACGCAGTTGAGGAAGGGTGAAATTATTTTTGATTAAGGATTTCATTCATCAGGAACTACATGAGCAAGGCAGGCTATCTGGAGGCAATAAATTGGCTAAGGGATTTGTTAATTTTTGTATGATAGTGTGAGACAATTAGCTGATGTACTGAGGGCTCTTGTGAGAAAAGTTTTGTATGTTATTTTTTTTTATGATTCCTTGTGGAATATACAATATATGATAGAGGGGTTTTGAGAAGTAAGCTTTCCCCGGGAATATCTGGTTTTATGGTTTTGATATATTCTTCTTTACTTCATGTGATTGGAAACTGTGTTGTTTTTAATTCCGCAAAGATTTGTAGAAGAGATTCAGTATTTAACTTTAGCATATTGTTAGATCGGGTGAATCCAAGACATACATGCATATTGTATAATTTCTACATTTACCACTTTGTGAGCCCCATCCTGACGATTTATCCAAGTCAACTTGATCTTCAAAGGTTCAATATCAATTATATTTTTTTTTCCAGCTAGATGATGAATGAAATAACCCAAGAGAGGATTCGAGGTTTCTCTGATTCCCCATGACTCTAAATTACATAGAGAAAATTTTAGGTCCCCTACTTTGATCAATATTTCTTTTTGGAGAACAAAGTTTGTGAACAAAGCATCCAAAAACTATCTCTTATCCCCATTGCGACCATATAATTTTACAATGGTAAGGGAAAGGTCCAATTACAAAGAGTGAAACTATAGACCTAGGACATATTTGAGACTCCAAAAATACAAGGGCTTAATGCGCTGAGAGTTCCAACATATTTCTAGTCCTCCCTAATTCCCCTATGCATTAATAGTTATAAAACACCAACTTCCAAATAATAATTCAAGAAGTCTAACTACATCATGTCCAACCCCAAACATTTCCTAGAATAAAATGATATCAGGATTTTGAATTGAAACCAAACTCTTTAAGGCAAGTTTCTTGGAGGAACTTGCTATTCATTATTACACAACAATTTTTCATTGTCCCTATACTCCGTGTTCCCGAATCCTAGAGGACCTTCAATAATGACCTTTGTGTCTCTTTTCCATCATGAAAATTTGCCATTATATCCCTTACAGTATACTGAACAAAATCTCTGTTAATCATTCTTGGAGTAGCTCCTTAAAAACATGTTTATTTGGAGTAGCGCGCCCTTTGTTTTTCTCACTCACGCCGATGCCTCATCTTAAGTTTGGAGCAGCACCGATCGTTTTTGGAATGGAGATCATACCTATGTTGATCCACTTCTGGAAGGTTTTTAAAAATGGAAAAGAAGCCTCTAGATCTAGAAGCTTCATGGGTGGAGAGTTGGTTGTTTTTTCATGGGGATAGGGCCGAGCTTCTCCCTTTAGGCTTCTTGTTCCTACAAAAGAGGAACCACCCAAGGAGATAAACCATTTCCCCACCTTAATTGGATCCATGTTCCCTCTCCCTTCACTATAAAATGGACATCCTCCCATACCTCTGCTAGTTAGAATAGAGATAGAAGAACAACAAAGAGAATTGTTGCTATAGGCATTGAAGGAGAGTTGAGACCTTTGGCCTTTTTGTACCAATTTGAAATGAGGGCTATGGAGACATGCCTGGATCTAGACTTGTTGAAGGAGAGCTTCCACATCAAGGCACAAGTTGTAACTCCCCCTCTTATATTAATATGATACAACTGATTCTTACTTTCCACTGTTGTCCATGATGAATGATTTGATTTCTAGTATTCCTTAATCAACTAGATAGATTGTTTATGTGAAATACATGTTGTCCTTTCACGTTTTGTGTGTTTGATCTCTTGTGTAGGTAACTAAGTGTTGGTCACGTCGAGGATCTAACTAGGAAGAGAAAAGGATCAAAGGACTCGAGCGAGGAGAAACATCAGATCGAGGTAGGTCATTTCCATATGATCCATGTCCATTTACAATCTAGGGAAGTAGGTGTTAGATTGTTATCTTTGTTACTAGACCCATCCTAGGGCTAGAGGGATCGTCTATGTTTGGAGAGAGTATTTCTTGTATAAAAAATTGGCGACTCCACTTGGGAAGATTGCCTTTAGTCTCTTGTTTTCACTCTTTGATTTTTCGTTTTGTAGTCGATCTTTTTTCAAGTGTCCATCTCCATTTATCTGTGGCTTCTGTAATTGCTTGCAGGCATTCCTCTCTCTGTTGAAGTGAGAAGATTGGTTCCATTTTAGTAAACCCATTCATTTTTTTTCCTTCTCCTTGATCAACATTGTTATTTCTCTGACATACATGTCGATCAACACAGAATGCTTTAACACAGTCACGCTTTTCCTCTTCCAGCGCGGGTTGCAGCCTCACGGCCGCACCGATTTCTGTGTGTATCTTTTTAGGGTTTCTTCCTATTTGTCTGCCAGTGTGTCTTATCCTTCTAAGTTTCTTCTATGTTCGAATAACTCATTTTATTCTCTGTTCAATGAAACTTTTGACTCAAGTTATCCATATTTGGTCTTCCTTTTTTTAAAATCAAGTGCATCCTTATCATCCTAGGGTTTCTAGGTGTTTTCGGATCATCCAAATGGTTGCATGATTTGTTGATTTCCAGACTTGTTATTGAGTCAAATATTGTCATATCTTTCGGGCTTTTTGTTTGATTGAGTTTTTTTTCTTCAGTTGATTCTCACGATTAGACCTTTCAAGTGTTAACCTTGTGTGAATTTGAATTTTTTTTTGCCAACAAGCATAGATCACATTGCGTGCTTTTGACTAAAGTTTTTTATTTGTGTGTTGATCAGTGTAAAAATGAAGAGTGTCTTATTTTGAGGAAATGAGTATAGGTCTCTCTTTGATTTTCAGATATTTGTATCTTGTAGAATTTTGAGAGATTTCATTAGTACTCAAAGCGAGTGATGATTTTTGGATTGCATTCTACATTTTCATTGTTCTTAAAAAGAAAAAGAAAACGTTTTTTGCTTTCGTTTTTTGTTTTCATTTTTACTTTAAAAATGAAAAGTTCCATTTCGATTCGCTTCTTGTGTGTTTAGTGAAAGATAAGAAAGTGTAAATATTTTCATTTCGCTTTAGGATTATGCACTTGAAGAAATAGTGGAATGTCATTCCATGAATTTTTTTCCTTTCTACGTTGATTTTACGAGCTTCTTCTTCCCAATTAACGTAGCTTTCATCGAAATGAACAATTTATTTTCTCATATAGTTGCATCGTAGGGATTCAGGTGACATAGGTAAGACTTTGAAACCAAGACCTAATTCAAGATAAAATATAAAATTTATTCAATCAACCAAAGGAGCAACCTAAGGAGAATTTGGAACTAACAAATCACATTTAGAGGTCTAGGCTAGAGACGTCTTCTAGTGTCGTAAAACATAGGCGTTGTCACTAACAGTTTGCATTACAACCCGGGTGTAATATCCCATCCCACGTACGGAAGTATATTGACGTAACATAAGTATATTTTGGATGCTCGCATCGAACGATTACGCATCAGACAACAATACTATGGAATTGGACTCCCACATACCATTGATTATATTTTTGGAGACACCAATAGGCTGCAAACCTGCCATAGAAATCTAATTCAGCTGCCTTGTAAACGTGATACACTAAACACAACATTCAGAGAGATTGGATGTCGTACATGAAGTCCTTAGTCATTTCTCTTTCGTTTGATCACCAAGGTGTATATTGTGGTTCACAGATACCTAGTAATCCTTTATGCCTAGTTCACCCCTTTTGATTTTTTTTGTTTTTAAGTTCTAAAATTAATTTCCCACGATCACATGGCTTACCTGTTAAAATATTTCTGGGCCACATCATGAGTAAATCCTTATGAGTATATTGTTTAAAACCTTGAATTAGTCACCTCGTTCCCTCTTTTTATTTTTGAGATAAGATCATCATGGTTAAACCATCAAGTTCAGCTTCCTCTTCATCATCCTCTTCCGAAGGGACATCATCACCAATCTCTTCTGACTCTTTGCCTTCAACTGGAACTCAAATTGATGAGTTTTCCCTCCTTCCAAGTGTTCAACCTCTTTCTACTTGATCTCCTCTTGATGGGCCTGTTAGCTACATTGCATTTCCTCCGAATCCATTATTTGATTTCGTTGAGATCTCCCCTGAACAGCCATATAGTCCGTTTGATACACCTGGTGTACCATTTGTGCATTCGTCGCTTCCATCTTGGACCAACGATCATCAGTTATTTCCATTGATGGCTTCTGAAGGAGAGGTTTCATCTCCCCTTGAGGTTTAAAGCACAATTAGTAGTGTGGATGTGTATTTATTTGAGGGACATCAATTCCCTCCTGAGCGTTTTCTGTTGAAGTTTGCAACAAGAAACAATGAAAGTGGCATCCAGAAGCAACATGACAGCACCTACACTAGTGTGGGGCCACAGTCATGTAATGATGGGTCCTATTGACACATTAGTGTGCAATTCAGTTTATTTAATAAATTGGAAATGTGTCTAATTTAATTATCCCTTAATTAAATTGGACAATAAATTGTAATCTTATCTCATAAACACTTGTAATAGTTAACTGAGTGTAATAGACTTGGTTAGCTCATGAATTTTGAGTTGAGGGTGGTTGGTGAGGCATGCAGAGTGATTCTATTAGTTTTAGAGTTCAAGTTGCAGTTAAGTGCATGAGTTTATTGAATGAGAAATCAGTTAAGTCAGTTAAGTGAGTTAAAGTCAGTTGAACTAGTTGTAACTATTTGTTGCGCTAGTGAGAGGTCAAATGAATTAAATCAGATTTAATTCACATGAAGTGATCTTTCAAGTGACTTATGATTTACTATTAATAGCTTCATACATGTTAGTTCCAGTGGAGACCCAATTGAGACAAAGGTTAAAGGGAAGTTGACTATCAGTTGTGTTAGGGTCCTATAATAATAGGATTCATAATTTTTGAATTGACTTTGATAGTCTTGTAAATATGTACATACCTTGATTTCTGCAAGTTGTTTTTTTTTTCATATTTTGAAAAATGAAAAATAATAAAAAATGAAAAGAGGGTAAAAGTCCTAAAAGAAAGATCAAAGGACTTAGAAAAAGAATGGACCCCAAAAACAAAAAAAAAGATGAAAATAGATCATGAAAGTGTTGCAATTTTAAAGTGCCACTACTATTTACTTTACTGCAAAATAATGATTATGTGTAGATTGTCAATAAATGCCATAATCCATGATTGGTTAAATAGTTTAAACTTAAATTTTCATGCTTTGAATTTCATGTTTTAGATAGAGAATAAAGATATGTCAAACAATATAAACTTGAAAAATCAGTAGTTAATATAGAGAATAAATGAGGAGCTCAACAATATAATATGAGCCCTTGGATGAAATAAGGTTAGAATTATATAGATTCATGCTTTAAAAGAAAAACTGATTTAGGGTTGCAAGCCTAAATGCACCCATGAAAATGAAGAAAAAATGTTAGAAATCAAGATGGGTAGGTAGAAAGCAGTTGTAAAAGCATGTAATAAAGCATCATTTGGAAAAAATTACTAATTTCCCCTCCCCTACAAATATTCAGTATTCTAACTATCAGTCAAAAAGGCTCGGAGCATTTCTCTTACTTCTGTTGGGACCGGACTGAAGGCTCAATGACTGATTCGTTAAAAATATTGAATTCCCATAATAGACCCACATTCATCAACATTTATCCTTCATTTCATAAACATAATCCCCTTTTCCTAAGTAAAAACCCTTTTTACTTAGTAAAAAAAAAACCCTAAGTAACTAATTCCATTTCCTTTCACAAAACATTCATAAACCCTCAAAAGTAAATTTATCCTAAGTTAAAGTGTAAAGTAATACAACAAAGGAAAAATATGCTATTTACACTTTATTTAGGCCTAAACATGTGTTTTTCATATCCCCTACACTTCACCCTTATTTCATACTAACTACTAACTATATTATTAATTCCTTAAAGTTACACCCTCCCGTATATTATTAAATCCCTTTATATTAAATAAACCCACAAAAACCATTTATTTTACGTTTAAACCAATTTTTTTATATCCCATGTGCGCAATATTATCCCCACCATATCCCATTGGTTTTAACATATCTATATATCAATATCCCCCCCCTATAGTTTTTAAATAACTGTTAAAAGTTGAAAAAAATATATAATAAAAAACTTGCGCCCATATAAATGATTTAAACATTGTTTAATGTTTAAATTAACATATAACCCTTGTCCCACTACATCATATCTAAACCCAAGGTTTTTAAACTTATTAAAATGTCTATTTCTAAAGTTTTAAAAACCGACCCCGCCGTCTATAAAAACCCCGGTCCCACTCCCCAATCCCGATGCAACTTCCTCGACTGATCTGGGACATTCATAGTCTAATCCTAGGATCTGACAGCTGAAAACGGATTTCGCAAATAAACTTGCACATATTTTCCCGTTCCATTTTTGCGCGAAATGGAGAGTATTGATATTTCCTCTCTCCTCCACATAGTCGATTCTTATAGGATCGTGTGGGTTTTCTCCAAAACTGCTTACCACCCAAACTGCACACGATAACCACTCCGGTTTATATCCTTTGGAGCCCAAAACCACCTTCCCGCCCAATGTGACTGTCATTAAACTACATGTTAAGCCCTAAATATGTCCAATATACATGTGAAATACATTCATCTTTTCTCCTTCTGCACGTAAAATTTGCACAGACCACCCCAACTGTGAATTGAACCTTTTTTTGCCAGCTTTATGCCAAAATACTGCAAATGTTAAACTGAATATGTTTGAAGATCGCTAAGAAGCTCAGAATTGCTCCAAAGATTGGAAGGAAACCATTCAACCTGTTCAAAACCTCAGAAAACTCCTTGAAACCTTATACCTGCGTATAACAGGTATTTCTATGAAAATTCAAACCTGTTTTAAATTTGAAAATACTTATTAAAAGAAAAATTGCATTCAAAGTTCAAATTTAAACTCTGAACCTTATCAAAAAGTCCAAAAAACAAGCCAAACCCTGTCAAAATTTCTCAAAAATCCTTGTTTATGATGCGCCCTATTTTAAAACACCAAATTGAGCCCAGAAACCTTCTAAATTTATCCTAAAGCCTCTATGCCCAATCTCAAAATACTGTTTAGTCCAATCATTCACTAAAAAACTCAGGAAACCCTTGTTTCTTTTTTTAAACCAGTAAAAATCTGTAAATCATGTTGATAATCCAAAATTTAAAAGAAAAATCCAAGAGAATATCATATTCTACCTATTTTAAATCCAAGAACCTCTACCAGAGTCAAAAAATACTTATGAAAACTGTTTAATCTTGCAGAAGAAACCAAAAAGCATAAAAACAAGAGTTCCTAAGATGTGAAGGTCAAAATTATGAGGAAACCCCTACTATGGCCAGAACTCCTTTCACTATATTCTCTGTTCCCTAAATTCATTACTGGCTTCCCTTCAGACCAGGTTTTTATTAACAAATTGTTTGATTTTTGCAGATTATTATCAGAATATGAAATTGGGCCAATAGTTTCACATAATCAAGCACACATATAACACAGTATGTAATGGGGAAAGCTTATAGCTGAAAACCCCCAACTATTTGTATATTATAATGATAGAGAACATGTAAAAATACATAGCAAAAACTCCTCACAGGCTCTCAACACTATCTCCAATTGTTACACACAAACTAGCTCAGATCTGAACAAGTCACAGGTTCAAATCTCCTCCACTGTTTGCCTGCCTCTACTGCGCAATCCAAGATGAGAATGAATGAGATCCAAGTTCGAATCCCACCAACTTGTACTGCGCAATCCTCATTGGCAATCTCAATCAATGTGTGTGCAAATCTCATGCACAAGTATAGTCACAATTGATAGTCACACTCACCCTTTCACCCACCTCTAACACTGGTCTCCACTGAACTGTCCATGCACTGCAGTTAACTGATGTATTCTTTAGTTGATTTATGATTTAATAATTAGTGAATTAATTAATAATTAATTCACACCACTCATCACTAGTGTATTTATCAGTTAGACTAAATACAACTAGTTCAACTAAGTTAAACCAAACACAACTCCACCAACTGTCTCATCAACTCCACCAAACTCTGCCACATGAGTTCTAACTGAAGTCAAACATGCAATAGCTCAACTAACCCTTAGGAAAAGTGTATTTCCTTCTGTCAGCTGCATGTGCCACATCCAAGCATCAAACTGAAGTGCTCCAAGAGGATAAGATAATGTTTATAGTCTAAATATTATTAAGGGTTAATAATATTTGACTGTTCTATTTTTAGCCCGGCAGTCTAAAAATAGATTCCTCCCAATGTCTAAAAATAGAGGTCCATCTATTTTTACCAACTCGACCAATCATCCATAAATAGCATCCTGCAACTCATAGACCATGATCCATATGTCTAAAAATAGACATAGTCTAAAAATAGACTTTGCGCCAAAAATCACTTGTGTGGCCCCCACCTAGTTTAGGTGATCACTTTCCAACTAGGATTAGGAAAGATGTTTCAGGATGCCTCCTTCACTGTTTCTTGTTGCAATATTCAACACTCCCTCTCAACAAGAAAGGACTGTCTTTGCATGTGACATGCAACTCCATGCATTCGCCCTGCAACCTTCACAAGCGCCATGCAACTCCATGCATCTGCTCTGCAACTCCTCTGAAACTGAATAGGCTCCAAACAACTCAATCAGTCTGATGCATCTATCATCAAAGTCTTCGACTTCTGCTGGTACCAACTGCACATGTCATCAGGAACCACTGCGCTATTGAACTCTTGCACCCATGCACTCTGCACTTGCTGTCAACTTTGATTCGCGCTCCAGTATCCGACACTGTCACTTTGATCTGCCTGCATCAATCCAACTGATCATGCTACTGCTGCACTATGGGCACCTCGTAGCCAAGTTCAATTCATGAGATTCATAGCATCTCATGAATCCTGCCCAGAAATATCCTCTTGGGATTACTCATGCATGTCGCCCCACCTCTCACCTAGTGGTATAGCTGCATGCACTCCCTCTGCCCATCTGGCATGAAATTTCTCTGCATGAGTGGTTTCTTCCACTCCATGATCCTCATCTTGTGGATGCTCCACATCTCGAGGTTCACTCTTACCTGCATGCAAAACTTTCTCCCTCTCAAGCATCAATTGCATGTCTTTCTTGCACTTCCCAACAGTAGGAAGCTCCATAGACATCCCATCTACTTCAAGTCTGTAGAGATTCTTTGCTCGAATCCCAACCTTCTTGACTTTTCCTGTTGCCATGTGCCGAAGGAAAACTTTTCCTTCACTGAAGACAACTTCATACCCTTTATCTTCTAACATTGCGACTGAGATCAAATTCTTCTTTAAACCTGGAACATGCACTACATCTTGTAAAATAATGAGTTTACCTGACTCCCTATGAAAGGTTATGGTACCAATTCCGGTCGCATTGTATCGTCCATTGTCGCCCAAATCAACATGCAACTGGAGATCTTTCTCCACCAAGTCACTGAAAAGATTCACATCTCCCGTCATGTGAAAGGAAGTGCCACTATCAAAATACCACCCCGATCCCAATGCACTAGAAACCATGCATGCGATCAATGAGAAGTCCAGCTCAAATTGTGAGGCAAGAGCCTCCTGCAGCTCCAGCAGCCTGCTTGTTATTCTTCTTCTGTGGACAATTTGTGGCGTAATGTCCATGCTCGTGACAGTGAAAACACTTCACGTTGGACATGTCACGCTCTTTACCATCCGCACCGGATTGAGAAGCATTCTTCTTGCCCTTACCCTTCCTTGCTTTGGCAGCCAAAGTGCAATCCTCTTCATCAGATGCCTTTGATGAAGATCCATCCCTGGTACTCCGCCTTATCTCCTCTTGCACAAGATCCGACCAAAGTCGCTCCCATCTTGGCAATTTCTCCCGACCATTGACAGAGTCCTGATAGGAGTGCCAACTCTTCGGAAGCCCAAGGAGAGCCAAGCTCACCAATTCCTCATCATCCACACTAACTCCTACACTTCCAAGCTCATCCCTGCAGTGGACAAACTTTGTCAAGTATACCAGAATAGTGTCATTCTTCTCCATCTTTATTTTCCTGAGTTTATCCTTGAGCGCCAACTTCCTCTGGTCGCTCTTGCTTTGGAATAAATCTGTCAAGGCTTTCCACATCAAAAATGGAGAAGCCTTACCATGCAGGCTGGATACTATGTGATCCTTCACGCCCTCCAACAGAATCCTTCGACACCTTGTTGTCTTCTTTTGCCAAGCCTCAACCAAGGCTGCATCGCTAGGCTTTGGAACTTCAGCATCTATGAACTCCTTCAGCCCATTGTCATCGAGCACCACCTCCATCCTATCTCTCCATGCAATATAATTCGAGCTGCCTTCAAGAGCATACTCCAATCGCAATCCTTGATAAGACATTTTGACTTCGACACCAAGAAAACACTGCTGCAAATTTGAATTCCACCAGCTCAAAACTCAACCGCTTCTGATCTGAAATTGTGAGAACAAAGTATTTCTAGTACAGAGATAGAATTTAGGGGCATTTACTGGATATTTCACCTTTCAAAGAAGGGATGAATCCAGAGGCTACCTGGCCCTCTTACAGACTCTGCCTAAAGAAATAAAATGTAATCACTGTAATAGATCCGATGATCAACTTTGCTCCGATAACATGTAGAAATTTGAATAATAGATGTGTTATTCACCGAGATTATCCTGATTACACACTATTTGAGCTTCATGCATAATACATAACCTCTTCTACCATTGATCATCAATTTGCGGAATTAAAAACAATCGCATGCGCACATTGAAACATTAATCAATCACACATATCAACACAGTATGTAATGGAGAAAGCTTACAGCTGAAAACCCCCAACTATCTGTATATTATAATGATAGAGAACATGTAACAATCATAGTACAAACTCCTCACAAGCTCTCAGCACTATCTCCAATTGTTACACACAAAACAAGCTCAGATCATACATATCACATGCTCCCGATGTTGCTCACACAACTCTTGCTGCCTCTCTGCACATGATCAATATGGAAAAGAATGAGATCAAGTTCAAATCCCACCAACTTATATGTGCCAATCCTCATTGGAAATCTCAATCAATGTGTGTGCAAATCTCATGCACAGCTATAGTCACAACTGATAGTAGACTCACCCTTTCACCCACCTCTAACAATGGTCTCCACTGAACTGTCCATGCACTGCAGTTAACTGATGTATTATTTAGTTGATTTATGAGTTAATAATTAGTGAATTAATTAATAATTAATTCACACCACTCATCACTAGTGTATTTATCAGTTAGACTAAATACAACTAGTTCAACTAAGTTAAACCGAACACAACTCCATAAACTGTCTCATCAACTCCACCAAACTCTGCCACATGAGTTCTAACTGAAGTCAACCATGCAATAGCTCAACTAAACCCTAGGAATAACGTAATTCCTTCTGTCAGCTGCATGTGCCACATCCGTAGCTCGAACTGAAGTGCTCCAAGAGGATAAGATAATGTTTATAGTCCAAATATTATTAAGAGCTAATAATATTCGACTGATCTATTTTTAGACTGGCAGTCTAAAAATAGAAATCCATCTATTTTTCCAACTTGACCAACCATCCACAAATAGCATCCCACAACTCATAGAATATGATCGACATGTCTAAAAATAGACATAGTCTAAAAATAGACTTTGTGACAAAAATCACCTGTGTGGCCCCCACCTAGTTTAGGTGATCACTTTCCAACTAGGATCAGGAAAGATGTTTCAGGATGCCTCCTTCACTGTTTCTTGTTGCAATCTTCAACATTTCAATACTATTTGAAAAATTTATTTGCCTCCAATTCTCATATTTTAATTCAAAAGCTTCATTCAACAAACAATTTGTATACAAAGAAATAATTAAATCAAAGTAAAAGAGAGATCAGAGAGTAATGAAATTTCACAATGAATGGTAAAATTGAAATAAGAATTCACAGTGATAGTGAAAATAGAACAATCAAAGAGCATCAGAGTTCAAGTGTTTCAGATGAAAGTCATAGTACAGGTTAAAACGAAGTGACAAAGAAGTCAAGGTAAAAATTAAAAGTAAATACAGAGGCAGTAATGGTTAAACAGGGATGAAAATACTTTCACCAAAAATGAAATTTATCCAAAGTAAAAGAAAATAGTTAAAAGAACAAAAATGTTAAAAGATGAAAATAGAGCAAGAAGGGACATTTTTGCAGAAATTTCCTGTTTAAGTCATAGTGTTTCAAAAACTATTTTGGTAAATCCAAGATGAATTTTGAAAAACTGGAGGAGGTTTATGTTCCTAAGATTCCAAGATAAAAAAAATTATCTCACTTTATGCACATGTATTATAGAATGAGAGATACATTCACATCTGTACAGGATAATTTTCAGATTGTGAAAAATTCTGTTTTACACATCGTTTTGTAGAGCATATTATGAACAGTTGGAATTTAATGTTGGGAAAATGAGAGAGGTTTATCTTAGTAACGTATTTCTCTACAAAAAATTCTTTCAAGTTTTACATATATATTTCGGATTGAGAAATACAAAGGTATCATTGGACCCCAAATTTGCAGAATATCTGGAGCAAAATGCACAAAGGAAGGAGACAGTTAGTGACGCCTCATCATCAACTAAGAGTTGATATCAAATTTGAATTCTCTTCTTTGTCACTATAAATCCATAAGTATAGTGACAAATATATTCATTAGTTTTGAGTGTCCTTTTATTAAGTTCTATTTATGTAAAATAGTTTGAGATATTTGTAAACCAATCTTGATATTTTTTCAAGATATTTTAGTTTAGAATTTGTATAAATACTTCATCCTTTGAAGTATTATTGTGGAATAAAATTTCTGGAGATTATTATAGTCATTTTTTTTGGACTTGAAATCTTTTGTGTGTAAAAATTTGAGTAGCAGGCTGGATCAAACCAATTGGCATCATACTTCAAGATTCCTGTGATGAGCTATTTGGAGTGAAGTATCTCTTTACTTTTCATTGTTATCTTTCTTTGTTACATGCATCCATTTATGTTTGCTCTAAATTTGAATGAATAACTAGGAGTATTACTACAGGATTTGTTAAAAGCACCCTGTTTTTAACTAGCTATCATTTCTATGTTTTCTTCTGATTTCCAGTGTAGGGAACCCTTAATTGCTCCCTCTCTCGTTTGACATCTGCCTAATACTTCCATCTTCCGGATCAAAGGATTAATTTCCCTTTATCCTGATCATACCACCTCATAAAAACAACTTTCCAAGATCTCCCAAGTTATCTATCTTTCCCTGAAAAAATTTGACCTTTTGGCTTTGATCCCAGCTCTGTATGCTTGAATTTTGACTCCTTAGCCCAATGGAAAAATAGATTTCCCACTATCCATCTCTTTTAGTGATTTTTCCCACCAAACCAATCAAAACCAAAACCAATTGCACAATCATAACTAGCCTAATATTTTAAAAAACAAACAAAGTTAAATTTTATAGAGAGAGCCCTCTCTGAACCCTAGGAAGGCTAGATCCTAGAGTTTAAAAGTTGGTCTCTGGTTACCTCGGTGAGTTATCTCATGAACCTGGAGAAATTACTAAGTGATAACAAGTTGTATTATTATAAAAATGCCCAGATGCAGTTAAACACCACAAGATTGCCCATGATACTTGCGCAGTTGAGAAAGGATGAAATTCCTAAGGAATATGGATTATATTCCTCATGAATTGCATGAGAAAGGAAGGCAAAAGACAGGCTGAGAAATTGCTAAGTGTTGGCCCAATTTTGTCTAGATCAGTGTGAGACGATTAGCAGAGTGCAAGAGACTCTTGTGAGAAGAGTGCATTGTAATTGTTTCATGATTCCTTGATGAATATACAATAGAGATAGAGGGGTTTTGAGTAGCAAGATTTCCCCTGGAAATTATCTGTGTTGTGCTTTGATTTGATTCTTTCTTTACTTGTTGTGATTGGCGATCATGTTTATTTCCTGCAATTGATTTGTAGAAGGATTCAGTATCTAGCTTTAGTACATTGTTTGATTGGATTTAATCCATTGATATACATATATTTTTATAATTTCTACATGGTATCAGATTACAGGAAATCACTATAGTGGAGGAGAAGTTTAGTTTGTGACTTAATAGAATTCGAATATGCAAAAGTATTCTTGGTGCGACAAGAAGATCAGGATCGAAATGGCTTTCAATGGCTTGAGATTGGAGTATGCACTCGAGGGAAGTTCGAATTATATTGCATGGAAAGATAGGATGGAGGTAGTACTGGAGGACAATGGGTTTAAAGTATTCATCGATAATGACATTCCCAAACCCGCTGCAGCAGATGCCGCAAATATTGATGCTTGGCAAAAGAAGGTTGAAAAGGCGAGGAGGATCTTACTGGAGGGAGTACGAGATCACATTGTCTCAAGTCTCCATGGAAAAGTGACACCATATGCAATGTGGAAAGCTTTGAAAGATCTATTTCAAAGCAGTAGTGATCGTAGAAAATTGGCACTAAAGGACAAGCTTAAGAAAATCAAAATGGAGAAAGGCGACACCATTCCGAAATATTTAACAGATTTTGTCCAATGTCGGAATGAGATTGGGAGCGTTGGAATGACTATCGCGGATGATGACTTGGTGAGCCTAGCTCTCCTAGGCCTTCTGAAGATTTGGCATATTTATCAGGACTTTGTTAATGGGAAGGAGAAGCTGCCAGATTGGGAACGATTTTTGTCGGATTTAGTGCAAGAAGAATTCAGGCAGAATACTAGGGATGGATATTCATCTAAGGAAGATGATGAAGAAAATTTCCCCTTGGCTGGTAAGGAGAAGAAGGGGAAGGGAAGAAATCCTATTCCAAATCTGAGACCGATGAAGAAGGCATGGAGCGTGACATGTCCAGAGTGAAATTTTTTCACTGTCACGAGCATGGACATTATGCCACTAATTTTCCACAAAAGAAGAAGAAAAATAAGGCTTCAGGATCTGCAGCTGGTGAGGCTTTGACCTCGCAATTTGATCTTGACTTCTCACTCATCGCATGCATGGTGTCAAGTGCGATGGGATCGGTATGGTATGTTAGTGTCAGTCTTTGCATTCTTCCTTCAGTGATCAAACATGCTCTTACAAAGTGATTTTAAGGTGTCAAGGTCAAATTTTGTCATTTCAATGAGTTTCCAAGAAAAATTTGGTCACTAGGCATTAGGTCTAGGGTTTGTTTTCACGCTTTTCAAAGTTGTCCAAATGTCGGTCCATGTCACCATTCAGCTGAGTGTACCATCATTCAGAGGGTTTTCATCATCATGTAAAGTTCCATTGAGTCATTTTACACCTTGTTCATGCTTCAGTTGTGCCTAGGTAAGGTCCATTTCCCTCTCCTAGGGTTTTGGAGGTAATTTCTCTTGGATGGTCAAATCATCGAAAAAACTTATATCCTGATGTTCACACACTTTCCCCTATCCTTAATATACTTTATTAAACACTTCCCATCACTGATATCCCCCAAATTCCTCATTTTTGCACAAACCCTAGTTTCTTGCCACAACTTGGCAATTTTCTAGGCTAGGCCTGTGTTTTTCCCTTTTGGACCCCTTCCCCTCACTCAATCTCTGAGATTCCACTTTCCCCTGCTTCCTAACATCCCCCCCTACTTCCCAAAATTTCCCCAATATTTTAGAAGCCCCTTATCCCCTTCATTTCGCTTCATCTCGACAAAATCCCTTGTTCCACACATCGGGATAGGTTTCACTCAAAAGATGTTTCAGAGCAATAAAAGATGAATTTTGGAAAACTGAGAGAGGTTTTTGTCCACAACATGCCAAGGAAGAAAAAAATCCTTCAATTTTTACACAGGTATAATGGTTTTTGAGAAAACTCAAGAATACCGTTGCCTCGGGAGAATTGATGCACCTGTAGGGAGTATTGTTGGGAGATTTGATTTTTGACAAGGTAAATGAAATCAAAATTGAATAATCCCACTTGGGTTGGAAATTAGACTCCAATATCTTTCCAACGAGCTATCACACTCTCAATTTTGACACCGCTAAGGCCTCCAAAAGCCTCCTGCAAAATTCACTATGTAGCGCGCTACGCATATAAAGTGCGCGCTACGCATTGGGCCAGAACACAAAATTTTTGCCACTGCTCTTCAAAATTCAAATTCTCTCAGTCTCCTTTGCCCCATGTAAGTTTAAATCATCTTGATATTATCTTTGGTCAGTGTTTGGAGTTGTTTGAATATTCGTTGTAAGAGTTTGAATGTTGAAGAACACAAACCCTACTCTCTTGTTAAAAATGGCTCTTATAGGGTTGGAGTTTGATTGTTAAATTTTGATTTTGGTGCCAATTAGTTCAAAGTCCATTTCACACATGTGGCTCATTTCTCATCACTGAAATATTTTCATTCATTATTGTCAATCCCTTTTCTCCTTATATCCTAAAATACCACTCATATCACTTGTTCACATTCCCCAATTCTTTCATACACTCACTTTTCCCATTCTCCATTGACGAAGCCTAACTATCATTGCAAGGGTTGTTTCTTTTTTCTACATCACCTTATACTCCTTCCTATTCTCTTGTCAAACCCCATATATTCAAGTAGTGACTGTTTTCCATTCAAACTCATTTGACAGAACCCTTATCATTGTGGCTTTCCTATAGCACCTTGACATACATGTGACACATTTGGGATTGGAGCATACACCAAAATCTTGTTTTCATCATAACCATATCAGCATACTTTTCATACACATTGTGACACCATGACAGAGACCGACACATCACAACAGAGACAGTGTTTTCACTACTGAAACTGCATGCACCAGGAGGATACTGAAACGTCGTGAAACACCTGATCCACTTCGGATTTTGGACGAGGTTTCGTTGGCTGGGCATGATACATGATGGAGGGTCTTCGCTCCGACTTTGAGTGAAGTTGAAGAATTTTTTGTAATTTTGGAAAATTTTGGTCTCAAAACAGATTTTTCAGCCATACGAGTAGCGCGTCGACACGCTCGCTTATGATTGGGACACTTGCTGGAGGAAAAAATTATATTTTTGGGTTTTTCATGGTAAGTTATGCATGCTCCAGTATGGCCGAAGCATTTCATCAAGTTCTGGATGATCAAAAGGCCCAAAAACACCATGAAAACCACCTTTATGCCACCTTTTGCACCAGCAGGAAGTACTTCTGGGAGAATGAAGTTTTGGAGGGGCAAATGAGCTCCAAATTGAAAAATTCCACTTGGTTTGGATAGCCAACATCCAGGGCTTTCCAACGAGATATCATGAGCTCAATTTGGATGCCGGGAAGTGCCCCAAAAGTAGTCTGAAAGACGCGCTACGCATATGGCTCAGGCGCGCTACGCATATGGCTCAGGCGCGCTACGCGAGCATAGACTAGACAATCAACTGAAGATGCTATGATTTTTCATTTTCTAGCGCAGGATTTCGGCTAGTTGAACTAGTTTTGCTTGTGCATGTAATTTTTGAGTTATCTTGATGTAATTTTGTGGTTGGCATGTAACTTGGGCTCACTTTTACCTATTCTAGATGATTCACTCCTAAAAAAGTAAAAATCAAGTGAAAGAATCAGTTTCCTTCCTTTTAGAGGCAAGTTGTTTGGCTGCCTATATTCTAGCTCCTTGTTTAGAATTAGTTGGAACTGCTCCTAGAAGGAGGAATTCGACCCCTAGAGGCATGGAAAGGGGTTAGGATGCTCTATATGATGTAATTTCTCAATCCTTTTCAGAGGTTGGATAGGTTGGACTCTTGGGAAGATTTTGGCACACTATTGTACATATTTTTCATATTTTGGCTAAGGAAAGATCGGAGGTTTTGCAGCACCTGTTGGGATTCTTGTGGCTTTCAGTTCTTGATGGTGTTTTCTCTCAGTTTATTGTAAGTTCTTTCATGTTTAATGTATGCCATTCCCTTCTTATGCTTCTGAAACTAAATGAATGAGTAAATGAGGTTGAATCCATTGCTTTCAGTGCTCTGCCTTTAAATTTGTTTAGTTTTACATGTTTTCGCCTGTTTGGAGAGGATCCATGTTCCCCCTTGCCCTCTTCAGCTCCTTGTCGTTCTGATCCATCCATATACCCAATCAAAAGCATCAAGACTATTGCCTACCTCGCCCCAACTCGAATTCTGCAAAAATCTGGCCTTATCCCCGGACCCAAAATTGTTTTTCCCATCTTTTCAACAAAAAACCCAAAAAATCAAAATCAAACTTTCCTATCTCTTTACTAGCCTAAAATCAGTACCAATTATAAGTCATCTCAGCCCCTTTGAAGACCTTTTGCCGAGATAGACCCGGAGAGAGCCCTCTCCTATCCTCATAGGACTAGCTACGAGGCTGAGCGTGGTTTGATGTAGCCTTGAGTTTTACCTTATTTCAGCCTAAGGTAGATTTGAGCGCTAACATGGTACTTGGATAGTGATGCATCTTTCCACATGACAGGAGACAAAGGAATTTTCAGTAGCTTGGAGGAGAAGGACCTCCAAATGCATATCGAAATGGGTGACGACTGAAGGTATAGCGCTACCAGGATTGGTATAGTTACTTTCTAGATACAGTTAGGTAAACCAATTTTATTAAAAGATGTAATTCATGTACCAGGGTTGAAAATTAATTTAGTTTTAGTCTCAATGTTGGAGGATAGAGGTTATGATGTGGTTTTCAGTGAAGGGAAAGCTTTCCTTCGACACAAAGCCACAATAAAAGCCAAGAAGATTTGGATTCATGTGAAAAATCTCTATAAACTTGATGTAGAGCACTACGCAACATTGATGAGTAAAGAAGACAAAGTGGTGAGCTGAGATGAGGGTGAGCTATGGCACAGTAGATTGTGCCATCTACACCACAGAGCTTTGAAGTTAATGCAACAGAATTCTATAAAGGGTACTCTTGCGCAGATAGACACATGCAAGTGATGTACCATGGGGAAGTGTGAGAAAGCCATGCAATTGTCCCTTGAGAGGGAGCTTGATTTGCATGTAGATGAGGAAATCTTGGTTCGAAAGAATGAACCTCATGATGTGGAGAAGCCACATGTGGAGGATCATGGAGTGTTAGAAACCACTCAAGCAGATAAATTTCGAGCCATATGGGCAGAGGGAGTACATGCAGCTATACCTCCAGGTGTGAGGTGGGGCAATGTGAAAAATTAAACCCAAGAAGAAATTTGGGTAGGGTCCTAGAGATGGTGTGCCTCATGGATCGCACCTGGCTATGAGGATCCCATAGTACAGTGGTAACATGATCAGTTAGATTTATGCACTCATATGTTAGGAGGATAGAAATCAGAGTGACATGTGTCAGATATTGGAGTGCATATCAGAGTTGGCAGTAGTGAAAAGTGCATGGATGCGGATATCAACAGTGCAGAAAGTCTAGTAGACATGTGCAGTAGGTACTAGCAGTCAGAAGACTCTAATGACAAATGCATGATCTAGATTTATGCAAGAACACAATAAAATATAGAAATAGACATAAACAAAAAGATGCGGTGGAAATAATACTTCATTTCATTAATATAAAATAACAGAAATATGCTTACAAACATAATGGAAATAAACTAGCTAGGGCATTGGTAGGTTATCTCTGAGAAGAGATGTGGCGGTTACATGCCTCTGAAATGTGTTAAAATAAGGCTCGAAGGCCTATTTATTGTTGATAAACAATGCAAAACCCTAAACATCCAAAAACCTAACCGTAGGAGATGAAGCACCAAAACTATGGGCCCCGTTTGGGTAAATTGGTGTTTCAACTTCCCGGGGACGTAACTTTGGCATACGATCTTCGTTTGATGTGATTCATACCTCGTTAGAAATATCTATCCGAGGAGTACAAATTTTGGTGTGAGCAACATTTGTCCATAGACTAGTGTTGCTCTCTGTTTTCCCAAAAAACATCATTTAGGGCCTCAAAACAGCTTCGAAAGTTCAAGACCCGAAAAACTACTAAAAATAGTAATTCATGCTGAAAATGAAAAATTGAAAGAACTGATGGTGGTGTTTCAAATGGAATATATGGGTGGCCACCAATATCCACTTGCATCATTAGGGCCCCAAAACGGCTCCGGATGTTCAGGACCCAAAAACCTGCTAAAATAGTAAGATGTGCTGAAAGCGAAAAACTGAAAGAACCGATGGTGGGGCTCCAAATGGAATAGATGGGTGGCCACCAATATCCACCTGGATCATTCCTCCCCCCTTAGGAAGAAATGGTCCCCATTGTGTTGAGATCCTCCATGAGATGAGGCAAATTATGTTGCACTAGGTATTAGATTTGTCGAAGATGTCATGGAACTGCGGGCGCGCATGCTGGATGCGTTCAGTAAATTTGGTCTCTTTATTAGCCTCATAAATTACATGTGTGGATTCTTTCTATGTATTCGCATGAGGTATGGCAACATTAGGTGTCGGTGCGTCAAGGGTCAACTCAATGGAGTGCTTGTCCTAATAGTGTAGAGGAATCTCTGTGAGTGAGGAGAAAATGTCCTCATATTCCTCCATGACTTTGTCCATCTGTTGCAGTCATCCAGGGGAGCCCTATTTTGAGGTTGTGGCCACAATATTCTTCTTTCCCTGTGAGAAAGTTGTAAGGAAAATAAATTTCTTGGTTTGGGAAACAATCTTACTGTGTTGTTTTGTAGTAGTCAAAGAGATGACAGGAGGCGGTACTACCGCTGGTATCCTGTACAAGTTATTTCCCAAAGTAATAATAACAGCATGAGGCCTAGAATCATACACATGTCGCCTCCATAAGTATGGTTGGCCCAATAATACTTCAGCTACATCAGGGGGAGCAACATCACACAATACCTCATCCATGAATGGCTTGATGTTGTACGGAAGGTGACACTATTGGAGGACGCGTAGATCTCTCCCTAAGTGAAGCCACCCAATGGTATATGGATGCGGGTGTGATATGGTTGGTAGGCCAAGCCGCTTCACGACCTCTGCTAAAATGAGGTTCTTTTTGCTTCTGCTATCGACAATAAATTGCAGCGGAGAACCCTTCACCTAGGATCTGTGAATGGAAGAGGCACTCCCCTTGCTCTAGATCCTCAAGATCCTCCTTCTGGAGCTTAGTGGTGGCAACAATGGAACTGGGGTCTGCATCAATGATCTGCTTCCCTTTTTCATCTCCCTTGTTTGGTTTTGGCTTAGGATCAGAACATGCATTTGATTCGAGTGCCTTCAGTTCATCCACCAGTGACTGTTTGACCCAACACTTTGTTGTGCTGTGAGTGGGGCTGTTATGGAATTCACACCACTTCTCCGTGTCCTTCTTTGGATTTGTGGTGGTGTTATGAGTCACCCTGATTTGGCTCTGCCCCTGTTTTTGTGGTTCAGGGGCGCCTTTCCCTCGCTTCAGATTCCCAGATCCAAAGTCTCTCTTCTTCTGCTTAAATTTCTGCTCAATCTTGGCAGCATAGACATATGCCGTGCCAAGCGAGGTAATGTCGAGGAAATCCATTTCCTCTTGAATGTGTCTATGCAGATAGCTGTGGTATTTGAGCACCAAATTTCTCTCCAAATATTTAATACCCAACTTTGTGTGCAGGGTATGGAAAAAATTCATTAGTTCGTGCACATCTTGATCCCTTTATTGCTGCAGCGTGGTCCATTCGATGTACTTGTCCTCATAGCTCCCCACGGGGTAGTGTTGTTCCTTGATGCCATCTCAGAAAAAATTCCAAGTGGGTGTGATAGATAACAGATAGGGTTCCCCCTCGTCCTTTTGCTCACAGTAGGTTTCCCACCAGTCTTTGACATGGGGGGCGACTTGGAGAAGTGCAAAAATAATCTTTTCTTGGTCGGAGAAATCATGGACCGAGAAATACCCTTATAGAAAATCCAACCATCTATCTATAGTATCTACATCTATCTGGCCTTCAAATACAGGAATGTTAAATTTTACCTGTACCTTGAAGGGAGTGGCACCTCCAAAGTGGTTGTTGGATGCAGATGCGTTATAGGTGGGCAGTCGTTGAAGGATCTGAGCAAAGTTATCCATCATCGCATTCCTTTGTTTCTCGAGGGCCTCCTCGAGAAATATTTTGATAGGATATCCTACTCCCTCATCTTTATTTTCTTTTGCCATGGTAGGTCATCGGGGTTTGCGAGGCCGATCTTGCAAGTGTTCAACCAGATCGATCCCTAACTCCTTATACCCTGACCTCGTTGGGGAAATGCAAAGAAAAACAAAGAAAGAGCAGACTGCTCTGATACCATTGATCCGGATTTATGAAAGAATGCAATAAAATACATAAATAGACATAAACACAGAGATGTAGTGGAAATAATACTTCATTTCATTAATATCAAATAACAAAAATATGCTTATAGACATAATGGAAAAAAACTAGCTAGGGCGCTGGTAGCTTATCTCTGAGAAAAGATGTGGGGGCTACATGCCTATGAACTGTGTTACAATGAGGCTCGAAGGCCTATTTATTTTTTACAAACAATGCAAAACCCTAAACATCCAAAAACCTAATCGTAGGAGATGAGGCGCCAAAACTATGGGCCCCATTTGGGTAAATTGGTGTTTCAACTTCCCAGGGATGTAAATTTGGCATACGATCTCTGTTTGACATGCATCATACCTCATTAGAAATATATATGCGAGGAGTACAACTTTTGGTGTGAGAAACATCGATCCATGGACCCATGTTGCTCCCAGTTTTCCAAAATAACATCGTTTAGGGCCTCAAAATCACTCCGGAAGTTCAGGACCCAAAAAACTGCTAAAAATAGTAAGTCGTGCTGAAACCTAAAAACTGAAAGAAATGATGGTGAAATTTCAAATGGAATAGGTGGTTGGCCACCAATATCCACCTAGATCATAAGGGCCCCAAAACGAATTCGGAAGTTTAGGACCCAAAAACCTACTAAAAATAGTCAGATGTGCTAAAAGTGAAACACTGAAAGAACCGATGGTTGGGGTCCAAATGGAATAGATGGGCGGCCACAAATATCCACCTGGATCAATGCATTATATTGATTCAGTTTTTTGGAGGCTATTCACTTTCAGAAGTGTTGCATGCAAAAGTTCCATGTGCGAGAAACACTAGAGAAGTGTTGCATGCAAGAGTTACATGTGTGAGAAACACTAGAGAAGTGTTTCATGCAAGAGTTTCATGTCGCATGCAAGAGTTGCATGTGCGAGAAACACTAGAGAAGTGTTTCATGCAAGAGTTGCATGTCGCATGCAAGAGGTGCATGTGTGCATGCAAGGACATTCCTTTCTTGTTGAGAGGGAGTGTTGAATTTTGCAACAAGAAATAGTGAAATTAGCATCCAGAAGCAGCATGATAGCACCTACACTAGTGTGGGACCACAGGTCATGTAATGATGGGTCCTAGCGATACATTAGTGTGCGATTCAATTTATTTAATAAATTGGAAATGTGTCTAATGTAATTATCCCTTAATTAATTTGGACAATAAATTGTAATCTTATCTCATAAACACTTGTAATAGTTAACCGACTGTGATAAACTCAGTTAGCTCATGAATTTTGAGTTGAGGATGGTTGGTGAGGCATGCAAAGTGATTCTTTTAGTTTTAGAGTTCAAGTTGCAGTTAAGTGCATGAGTTTAATGCATGAGAAATCAGTTAACTCAGTTAAGTGAGTTAAAGTCAGTTGAACTAGTTGTAATTGTGTGTTGCTCTAGTGAGAGGTCAAGTGAATTAAATAATATTTAATTCACATGCAGTGATCTGTCAAGTGACTGATGATTTACTGTTAGTAGTTGCATGCATGTCAGTTCCAGTGGAGACCCAGTTGAGACAAAGCTTAAAAGGAATTTGACTATCAGTTGTATTATTATCAAACTGCCTAGATGCAATTAAAAAATGACAAGATTTCCCATGATACTTGCATAGTTGAGAAAGGATGAAATTCCTAAGGAATAGGGATTTCATTGCTCATGAATTGCGTGAGCAAGGCAGACTGAAGACGGGCTGAGAATTGGCTAAGTGTTGGCCCAATTTTATCTGGATCAGTGTGAGACGATTAGCAGAGTACATGAGAATCTTATGAGAAGAGTGCATTTTAGTTGTTTTATGATTCCTTGATGAATATACAATAGATATAGAGGGGTTTTGAGAAGCAAGCTTTCCCCGGGAAATTATCTGTGTTGTGGTTTGATTTTATTCTTTCTTTACTTGTTGTGATTGGCGATCGTGTTTATTTTCTGCAATTGATTTGTAGAAGGATTTAGTATCTAGCTTCAGTATATTGCTTGATTGGATTGAATCCATTGATATACATATGTTTGTATAATTTCTACATTTTCCCCATGGAGGGAAAACCTCTCAACTTTCCACCCAATTGTACATTTCGCAAGGTTACACCTCATTGGGACACCTAGTTTCGAGTATTTCGAGTGCCATGCCTTTGTATTACAATACCATATGACAGAATACAACAATATCTACCCCTGTTCCACTTGTATCCAAAGTGTATGTTTCCATCCCTACTCAAGCAACATTTATGCCTTTTCCCATGTGGCCAACTGTTTGCATCAGTGTTTCAATAACTCCCATCAGTGTTCCTATGTTGATTCCATTGACTCTGATTTCTAGTAGAGGGCCATCCTTGTCGAATGTCTCTCAATCCTCAGTTGGAACATTGGTGAGCGGATTAAAAACTCACATATCGGGCTCTTCTCAAGTTGTTGGTAGTATCCTTATGCCTTCTGGATCATCTGGTCCAACAGGGTTAACATATGATCAATATCAGCAATTTTTGCAAAACCAGATACTCAACTAGCAAGCCTATGTCCTGTATGGTTCACATCAGTTGCAAACCCCGTTGGCGAATCCACAAGGATTCCAAGGGAAGTCTGGCATTCAGTCAGGGGTTGACCTCAGCAACCACTCGGTATCGTGACATCAAATCCTCAGGGTACCGTCCAGTAGTCCCAAGGTCAACCTTTGGGTTCATACGGTCAACCCCTGGGTTCCCAAGGTTACCTTTTGGGTTCACAAGGTCAACCACAGGCCACTGCATTCCAAAAATTGTAGTAGCAGCAAAATCCATATGCTGTGAATTATGCACAAGTTGGACCTTAATGGTCTGCTGCAAGTCAGAATATGTTTTTTGGTCAGCAACCAGGATATGGTCAAAATCCACAAGGTTTCAATCCTGATGGGAAAAATCCTTCCGGACAGAACCCATGGGGGCAGAATTTCTCCCAACCTGGTTGGAATCCACAAATGGGCCTGTATCAAAGACTAGACATCATGCCTTTCAATACAAAATTTCCTTTTCTTGCAACATTGGCACTTCCCGATGTGTTGAGATTGACCAACGATCTAATTCTCCATAATCCATATTGGCTCCTAGTTCCTACTAATATTCCAAGCGATTGCCCGAAATTTGAAGGCAAGTTTGGAGAAGATCCCTAGGCACACGTTATGACATACCATATTTGGTGTTCTTCCAATTCCTGGGTTGACGATTCCATCCATCTACGTATTTTTGAAAGGACATTGACTGGTGCCACTTCGAAGTGTTACATTGATCTTCGTTGCAGAACTTTTTAAGACTTCAATTCTTTCGCTATGCCTTTCCTTACACACTTTCAGTTACCTGTTCGTTATGAAACAGGAACTCACCTCCTTAAATCCTTAAAACAAGATACTGCTATGCATATCTCCAATCATATCCATGAATGGAGACGTCATCGTTATTTGATCAAGTTTTAAATTCCTGATCAAATTTTTACCGAATGGTTCACCAAATCGTCCGTCAATTAGATCACTAAGGATATTTCTATGGGGACACTTGTCACAGAAGTGCAAGCCATCGCTCGTGCTCAATATCTCAATTTGGTTTATTCCCAATTCGGAATGTTATATGATCCCTTACCTGATGCTCCATGCCTAGACTCCACGTCTGAAACTTCAAAAGCTTCGGTGACACCACTGGTTGACGACGTCATTGGTTCTGTTTCCCAGACTTCTCAAAATTATTCCTCTGCTTCTAAGCATAAATATTCTTCTTCATCGGATTTTGTTCCTCATAATCCTTTAAATCCTTGAAAAATTATGGAGGTTAACATTGTTCAGTCTACTGCGGCTGAAAAATCCTCTAAAGTTAAGAATAAGGGCATAGGAAAATCCAAATATGATGCCCCAAAATAGGATTCCTGTAAAGCTCGTACTGATGATGGAACTAAGCGCAAGCCGAAGTACCCTTGCCTGATCTATGATGACGAACACTACACTAAAGACTATCCATGACAGGTTGAAGTGAGTTGTTTGCTAAAAGGTACTCAAGGAACTCCGACTGTACTCAAAGAACTGTTTCCATCTCAGAAAACTCAAATGGTAGAAAAACCCCAATCTTCTGCCTATTTTGGTTCTCAAGTGTTCATGATGAATGGTGTTGCGCCACTTTCCTTAGTTACAAGATCTAAATATTATTCAAATTTGCGTCAGTCGGCGGGGAAAGAAATTGTCGATGCTCTTACTTCTTCTACCCGCCCGCTTCCGACCCTCTTCATATTGAAAGGCCTAGGTCTAATCCTGTTGTCTAACCACCTTCTAAAGGTGTGCTCCGAAAATTCTCATATAATCAAAATGCCCACGCTACTCAACATTACAATATCATTGAGGATTTTTCCCAGGCACTTTCAGCTATGTTTGCGTTAGAGGTTCTTCAGAGATTTCCTTCGCAACGAAAATCATTACTATCTTCTATTGGAGGAATCGATCCATCTGATTCGAGCCTCATTACTTTTAATCTGGAAAAAAATGGTCCACGTCTCCCCCACCAGCTTGATTTCCTTATTCAGGTCGTTATTAATGGAAAGAACATCCATCAGTTAGTTGTGGATGAAGGTGCATCCACTTGCATCATTTATGTCTCTTGTTGGAAATCCATTGGCTCTCCAGATCTTAGCCAGTCCCCGAACACTTTGGAGGCTTTCGATGGAAGGGACTCTCATCCTTTTGATATCATCCCCAACTTGCCTATCACATTGGAAGGAAAAATGGTCAATGTTGAAGTAGAATTCATTGACGCTAAAGTCAATTATAACCTTCTACTTGATCGCAGTTGGACTCACGCTATGCTTTGCATGTCATCCACTTTTTTTCGTGTTCTTCATTTCCCACATGAAGGGAAGATTATCATTGTTGACCAATTGTAATTTTTTGGTTCCACTTCTTCAGAAGGCAATGTTCCGTATGTGGACCATACCACCACACCCTATGAGAGTGTGGGGACATGAATTTTTAAAGATTCTGCCTTAATGGGTCTCTTTTCTCTTCCGCCGCCAAAAACTGCTCAGGTCAATATGATCTCCACTTCATCTAATCCTTGGATCATCCCTCTCCCTGATTAGGTTGATTCTTTCGGCGACGTCATGCTGTTAAGCCCCATGGAAGTCAATTATTGTGAAAATGTTTCGGCTTCGACTCCTGATTCTAAACATACCACTTGTAGTATGCATTTCGATGTGTACTCCCAATATCCTTGGATTGTTTCTTCAGATTCTTCAAATCCCTTGAATGAGACATTTCCATTTGACGAAAGTATCATGGAAACCATGTCTCTTAAGGAAACACCCTAGGACGATACCCATAATCATTCTTCGTTTCTCTCGAGCTCTGGAGTATTTCAGTCATGTCTCGAAAATTTCTCTCCCCATGCTCCAAATTGTCCACTTCCGACACCCATGTCAACACATAAGGTCTTTTTTGAGGGCAACATGGGCAACATTACTGCAACAATGCCTATCGACCTTTATGTGAAACTAGGAATTGTCAAGAACATTCACTTCGGGGTAAGTTTCTCTCCAGATGAGATCAAGCTTTACACTAGTCTATTTCACGAATTTTGAGATGTCTTTGCATGGTCCTATGAGAAAATTCCTAGCATCGATCCGAGTACATTGGTGCATGAAATAGAAACTTACCCTAATGCGGAGCCTGTTCATAAACGAATTCGTCCTGTGCATCCTAGAAAGGCAGCCACCATAAAGGGATAAGTTGAAAAACTTCTTAAGGCTGGATTCATCTATCCAACTCCTTTGACAGATTGGGTGTACAATATCATTCATGTCAACAAAAAGTAGGGTACTATTCGTGTCTATGTATATTATTGAGACATCAGTCGTGCCTGCCCGAAAGATAACTATCCCACTCCTTTCATTAACTATATCATTGACCAATTTGTTGGGAGTCAGATATTTTATTTTATGGATGGTTTTTCTGGGTATAACCAAATTAACATCCTGCCGGCTGATCAACACAAGACTGCTTTCATCTTTCCATGGGGAACCTTTGCCTATAAGAAGCTCCCTTTCGGTATAAAAAATGTCGGTGCTACTTTTCAATGCGCGTTGTTTTATGCTTTCCATGATATCAAACACATCGTTCAACCTTACCTGGATGACCTTCCCACTCAGTCAGCTAAGCGCTGAGACCATCCTGTGTACCTTTGAGAGAATTTTCTACGGTGCTGACACTATAATATTCACCTAAATATGCATAAATGTATATTTTGCATTGAATCCAAAATAATACTTGGGTTTTTCGTCTCTAAAGAAGGCATCCCTCTTGATCCTCTAAAATTCAAGGCTATCATTAAATTTCCCTCTCCCTCCTCTTTATCTCGGTTGTAGAACCTATAAGGGAAATCGAATTTCCTTCATCGTTTTGTTCACAATTATGTGGAGCTCGCTAAGGGCTTTACACAATTTCTTAAACAAGGGATCCCATTCCTGTGGGATGAAGTTTCTCAAAACTCCTTCGATGCTTTAAAGAACTTTCTTATCCACTCTCCTTTACTGCATCCCCCAAATTACCATCGCGACTATTTCCTTTAATTAACAGCTTATTTTAGCACTATTGGTATGGTGTTGGTCTATGATGATGACGATGATACTGAACATGTCGTTTATTACCTCAGCCATAACCTTATGGATACAAAGACTCGATATACCCATGTCGAGAAACTGGCCTTAGTTGCGGTACCTGTTGTTCAATGCTTTCAGCATTACATTCTGCTTCGCATGACTACCATGATCTCCGATTGCAATCCCATGAATTATATTTTGACTCGTCAGTTACTGGGGGAAAATAATCTAAATGGATTATCATTCTACAGGAGTTTGATTTAGAATTCGCTGCTGCCAAATCCAAAAATTCATTGGTTTTCACTGAATTGATATGCTCCCTGCCCTCTACTCTGCCTTGTCTGATCTTGATGAGCACATTCCAGATGACATGCTCTTCCTTATCAACACTATCGGTCCAAGGTACAGTGATATCATCGTGTATCTCCAAACCCAAACCTTATGATCTGAGTTGACTAAATTTGATCATTGACGCATTCCTAATCACTCTCAACCATATCGTATCATTGCAGATACTTTATATCATGTTGGCATAGATTCGATTCTTCGTCGATGTTTGACATTCAAAGAGGCTGAGAGAGTGCTCAATGACTACCAGTCTTGGGCATGTGGAGGTCATATGTCTGGATATGAAACGAATCAAAAAATCCTTCGTGCTGGTTATTTATGGCCGTCTAATTTCAAGGATTTCATTCTTTCTCTCTATAAATGCCACACTTGCCAGATTTACCAGTGGAAGATACACGTCGCACCCACACCCCTACACCTAGTTGTTACCGTTGACCCTTTCGCTAAATGGGGCATTCATTTCATGATATTTAACCCTCACTCGGCCGGGGGGCATTCTTATATTATCGTCGTTGTTTAATATTTTACCAAATGGGTCGAGGCAATGCCTACATATGTTGCCGACAGTAAAACTACGGCTCAATTTCTCTTCAATCATCTTATCACTAAGTTTGGAGTCCCTCAAGCCATCGTCACCAACCATGGCTCTCATTTTCACCATTACATGATGGCTGAGTTGACCTCTCAGTTGGTCTTGCGTCACAAAATCTCAACTCCATATTACCCTCAAGCCAATGGCCATGTTGAAGTAGTCAACAAAGCCTTAGTTACTATGCTTCAACACACTATTGGGATGCACAAGTTGAACTAGAATCTCATGCTTTTTTCAGATCATTGGGCCTATCGAACCTCGGCTAAAAATGCTACTAGATTCTCTCATTTTCAGTTACTATATGGCCTTGAAGCAACAATTTTGATTTAATGTGAAATTCCTTCACTCAAATTAGTTGTTGAATTGCATCTGAATACCTCACCAGAAGAGGAACGTCTCCTATATCTGGAAAGTCTTGATGAAACTCGTCACTTCTCTGCTGTAGTTACTGAAGCTCAGATGAAACGGGTCAAAGCCCTTTTTGATCAGACTGTTTCTCCATGTGCCTTCTCTAAAGGAGACTTGGTTCTTCTCTATGACCAAGCACACAATAAGCTGAGGGTAGATAATTTGAACCAATGTGGCATGGGCCATACATCGTAAAATGTGTTTTTCAAAAAGGGGCTTATGAGCTAATTGATTATGAAGGTAACCCTTTGGATAAGCCCATAAATGGGCTCTATCTGAATAAGTATTATGCATGATTTTCCTTGTGTAATTATTTTTTTTACATTAGTGTGATTTTTATTTTTGTATAGTTTTGGTTTGGTGTGTGTTTGTAAGAAATTTTCCTTCTTATCTTGTTTTACTTTATTTGCAGATGTCTTTAACTCCTTATGTCAATTTTTCTGATGGTGCCTATCATAGTACTCAAAATTTATCTTCTGCAACATGGATTATCTATGACCTTAATGGTGAGTTAGTAGATATACAAGGTATATGTTTAGGTCGTACAACCAAAAATATTTTTGAGTACAGTGCAGTCATTGAACTTCTGTCAAAAGAAATCACCCTTTGCATAATAGAATTGGTTGTAAACCTAGATTCACAACTTGTTGTCCGACAGATCAATAGGCAATAATCCATTAGGCACCCTCAAATTTTAAGAATGTATCTGCATGTTGATATTTTAGAAAATAATTTTGATTACATTACATATCAGCACATTCCACGACACATGAATACATTAACATATGCATTGGATAATTATGTTCTAGATAGACATTTGCGAAATTTGTAAAAATACGATCATCATTACATCATGTATAAAACAGGAAAATATCACACACACACACACACACACACATATATATGTCGTTTTGGTTTGCGAAAGTTTTCAATTACATCATAACCCCAAAAAATGTCTCTTTTGGTACATAACAAGACTTGCACGTCCCAAAAAGACTACAACTACAAAAATCAAAACTAGACTAATCAGCATGGTGGTTGCGGTAGCAGGCCACTACTCGAATGACTCGAGTCAGTAGTTGGTGAATGCAATTAGACACCCCTACGGTATGCCTCTGGTAATGACAGGGAATATCCTAAACACGAGCATATTTTGAAATCCAGGTAGTCAAAGCATCCATATTTCGATCAATATCTTCTTCAACATCTGCTCCCTCCTCGTATGGAGCAACCTCGAACTCCCTCACAACTCTTATGGTGATAGGGGACATCCTAGCTGGTCACTGTGGTCTGACATCTGTGGCAGATAAGTTTAAATATCATAACATATATATAAAAAAAAAATATGAACATGAAGAAGTTAACAAAAAAAATGTGTTACCTCTGTCATCCCAATGCTCGCCCTCTAAAAGTGGCAGATCTGGATCACCTCATAAATCAATCTCAGAGTATGGCTAGTCCTCTACGACAACGAGTTGTCACCTCAACCACAAAAAAAATGTAGGCTTGTATGCCATGTGTTTCCCACCTCCTGAACGAGGCATCAACTCGGTCCATTTGATTAGACATGGATCCTGCGGTGCCGATTTATAGAGATTTATGCAGGAACGCAACAGAATATACATGTAACCATAAATACAAATATGCAGCAGAAATAACATTTCATTTCATTAATATCAAGGAACTGAAATTCGCTTACAGACAGAATAGAAATAAACTAGCTAGGGCGCTGGTAGCTTATCTTTGAGAAGATATGTGGCAGCTACAAACCTATGAACTGAGTTAAAATGAGGCTTGAGGGCCTATTTATTATTTAGAAACAATGGAAAACCATAAACATCCAAAACCATAACCCTAGGAGATGAAGCGCCAAAACTATGAGCCCTGTTTGGGTAAATTGGTGTTTCAACTTCGAGGGGACGTAACTTTGGCATACGATCTCCGTTTGACGTGCACCATACCTCGTTAGAAAGATATATCCAAGGAATACAAATTTTGATGCTAGAAGCATAAATGATGTCGCTCTCAGGTTTCCCAAAAAACGTCGTTTAGGGCCTCAAAACGGCTCCGGAAGTTCAGGACCCAAAAAACTGCTAAAAATAGTAAGTTGTGCCAAAACTGAAAAACTGAAAGAGACAATGGTGGGGCCCCAAGTGGAATAGGTGGGTGGCCACCAATATCCACCTAGATCATTCCTCCCCCCTTAGGAAGCAATGGTCCCCATTGCGTTGAGTTCCTCCATGAAACGAGGAAACTGTTGAGAATGCAACAAGATGATGGAGCTTAGTGGAAAGAAGTCGCCTTCACTAAGTGGGCCCGCAGGCTATTTTTGGCGCAAAGTATATTTTTAGACATATGGATCATGGTCTATGAGTTGCAGGATGCTATTTTTGGATGGTTGGTCAAGTCAGGAAAAATAGATGGACTTCTGTTTTTAGACATACTGGGCGGAATCTATTTTTAGATTGCCAGTCTAAAAATAGATATGTCGAATATTATTAGCTCTTAATAATATTTGGACTATAAACATTATCTTATCCTCTTGGAGCACTTCATTTCGAGTCACGGAAGTGGCACATGCAGCTGACATAAGGAATTACGCTATTCCTAGGGTTTAGTTGAGCTATTGCATGGTTGACTTCAGTTAGAAGTCAGGTGATTGAGTTTGGTGGAGTTGATTGAGGAGTTAATGGAGTTGTGTTCAGTTTAACTTAGTTGAACTAGTTGTGATTAGTCTAACTGATTAATACACTAGTGATGAGTGGTGTGAATTAATTATAAATTAATTCACTAATTATTAGCTCATAAATCAACTAAAGAATACATCAGTTAACTCAAGTGCATGGACAGTTCAGTGGAGACCAGTGGAGAGGTTAGGTGAAAGAGCAGTGTGACTATCAGTTGTGACTATACTGGTGCATGAGATTTGCACACACATTGATTGAGATTGCCAATGAGGATTGCGCAGTACATCTTGGTGGGATTAGAACTTGGATCTCATAATTATCCATCTTGGATTGCGCAGTAGAGGCAGGCAGACAGGTGGAGCAGATTGGAGCATGTGATATGTATGATCTGAGCTTGTTTCTTGTGTAACAATTGGAGATAGTGCTGAGAGCTTGTGAGGAGTTTGTACTATGATTGTTACATGTTCTCTATCATTATAATATACAGATAGTTGGGGGTTTTCAGCTTTAAGCTTTCCCATAAATCCTGTGTTTATATGTGTGATTGTTTATGGTTTTAATGTGTGCATGCGATTGTTTTTAATTCCGCAAATTGATGATCAATAGTAGAAGAGGTTATGTATTATGCATGAAGCTCAAATAGTGTGTGATCAGGATAATCTCGGTGAATAATTTATCTATTATTCAAATTTATACATGGTATCAAAGCAATATTGATCATTGAAGCAATTGCAGACATTGAAGCAGTTGAGTTTTGAGCTGGTGGAATTCGAATTTGCAGCAGTGTTTTCTTGGTGTCGAAGTTGAGATGTCTTTCAACGGATTGCGATTGGAGTATGCCCTTGAGGGCAGCTCAAATTATATTGCATGGAAGGACATGATGGAGGCGGTGCTCGATGACAATGGGCTGAAGGAGTTCATAGATGCTGAAGTTCCAAAGCCTAGCAATGCAGCCTTGGTTGAGGCTTGGCAAAAGAAGACAGAAAAGTGTCGAAGGATTCTGTTGGAGGGCGTGAAGGATCACATAGTGTCCAGCCTGCATGGTAAGGCTTCTCCATTCTTGATGTGGAAAGCCTTGACAGATTTATTCCAAAGCAAGAGCGACCAGAGGAAGTTGGCGCTCAAGGATAGACTCAGAAACATAAATATGGAGAAAGGCGACAGTATGCCCAAGTACCTCACGAAGTTCATCCAATGCAGGGATGAGCCGGGAAGTGTGGGGGTGACTATAGATGATGAGGAATTTGGAAGGCCTGGATCTCCTTGGGCTTCCGAAGAGTTGGCATTCCTATCGTGACTCGGACTTGGTCAATGGTCGAGAGAAGTCCAAAATTACAGATGGGAGCGGGGGGGGTCGCATCTTGTGCAAGAGGAGATAAGGAGACTAGGGATGGATCTTCACTAAAGCACCATTAAGAGAATTCCCACTTTGGCTACCTGGAAGAAGGGCAGCAGCCTGGGCTTAAGTGCGAAAGGCAAGAAGGTGACATGTCCAAGGTGAAGTGTTTAATTAAGCCACTCAACATGACATTATGCCAAATTGTCCACAAAAGAAGGTGTAACAAGGTGCCGGCCGATCTGCACCGGAAAGGCCTCCTTAGCCTCACAAATATGAGCTGGAATTTTCCTCGATCGCATGCTGGCCCCATGTATGACTGGTGGTGGTTTCCCGACAAGCAGCGCTCTTCACATGACAAGAGATCGAGATTTGTTTGCTGATCTGGATGAGAAAGATCTTGGAGTGCACATCGAGATGGGCGATGATGGTAGATACAGTGCGACTGGTATCGGTACCATTTCCTTTGAGAGGGAGTCTGGTAAACCCTTCGTATTGAAGGAAGTGATGCATGTTCCAGGATTGAAGAAGAATCTTATCTCTATGGTGATGTTAGAAGACAAGGGATATGATGTTGTCTTTAGCGAGGGAAAGGCTTTCCTGCACTGTAAGGAAAATGGTGAGACCCAGAGGATAGGGGTTAGAGTTAAGAACCTTTATCAATTACAGGTAGATGGCTGCGCAGCAATGGCAAGCAAGGCAAAAGAAGTGGTGAGCTGGGATGATGGCGAGTTGTGGCACCGAAGATTGGGCCACCTTCACCATGGAGCTTTGAAGATACTGCAACAGATTAATACTGGGCTTCCTAGAGGCACTCTTGCACAGTCAGATCAGTGCAAGGGGTGTACCTTGGGAAAATTTGTGAAAGCCACCTTTCACGAGAAGGATAGTCGTGCCACGACGATCCTTGAGAGAATTCACATAGACGTTTGTGGACCTTTCTCAGTCACAACAGCTAAGTACTATGTGATATTTGTTGATGATTTTTCTCATAAGTACTGGATCTTCTTCATGCAGAAGAAGAGCAAGACATACTCAAAGTTCTGTGAGTTCAAGGCACTAGTTGATAAAGAATCGAGGAAGCAGGTGAAGGATCTTAGGAGCGATAATGGTGGTGAATTCATCTCTGGCGAATTCAAGGACTTTGCAGCGTAGAAGGAATTCGAAGAGAGCTCATAGCACCTCATAACCCACAACAGAATGGGGTCGCAGAGCGAAAGAATAGAACGATCGTGGGTGCTGCACGGGCGATGTTGCATGATCAGGGCCTTCCCATACACTTGTGGGCTGAGGCATGCAATACTGCGGTTTATGTGCAAAACCGTTGTCCTCACAGAGTACTTGGCATGAGTACACCCGAGGAGGCATTTTCTGGTAAGAAGCCTGATATTTCTCATTTGAAGATTTTTGGCTCACCTGTTTACATTCATGTGATGAAGGATGCCAGGAAGAAGCTGGAGCCAACCGTAGAGGTTGGGATATTTTTAGGGTACACTGATACACCCCACAACTATCGTGTGTATTTTCCCTTTGTTGCAAGATCACATAAGAGATATCAAATTTCGTGAGGAGAAAGTCATGAAGTGTTCGGGCTTGAGAGGGAGACACACTTGCATGCAGAGATAAGCTATTAGATCTCAAGGATGGGATGACTTTATGTGGATCATCATGCACATAGAGGTTCAGAGGAAGAGACCATCATACAGCGCCAACCATCAGAAGCAAGCGCACTACGTAAGCCGAGTGACCTGCTCAAGATGCAAGTAGAAGATTGTAGGAGCACCTACATCACAAATAAGCAGCATGCAGGACAACACCGATCGTACATCGGATACACATGGCTCATCGTTGTAAGTGTGGTCTGTGACAGAGCCATCCTCTTTCAAGGAAGCTGTGGAGGACCCCGCATGGGTAGATTCCATGGTGGAAGAGTATGATTCGAATTGTCAGAAACACTGCATGGGAGATTGTCCCAAGGCCGGAGGGGAAATCAGTGGTGGGTTCATGATGGATCTACAAAGTGAAGCAGGCGGCTAACGGGAGTGTGGAGAAGCACAAGGCAAGATTTGTTGCCCGAGGTTTTCGCGCATAGAGGGGATCAATACAGAGGAGACCTTTCAATTGGGTTACAAGGCATTCTTCCATACGGATGATCCGTATTTATGCAGAACGCAATGACAACATGAAAACATAAATATAGAGATGCAGTGGAAATAACACTTCATTTCACTAATATCAAAGAACTGAAATTTGCTTACAGACAGAATGGAAATAAAACTAGCTAGGGCGCTGGTAGCTATCTCTGAGAAGAGATGTGGCGGCTACAGGCCTCTGAACTGAGTTACAATAAGGCTCGAGGGCCTATTTATCATTTAGAAACAATGGGAAATCTTAAACAGCCAAAACCCTAAC